>JACXGM010023414.1:0-16062 GCA_016801145.1 Umbra pygmaea
CGGAGAAGGGAGAGCTAAGCTGGGAGAGCTAAGTTGAGCTAGTTGTTGTTTGGATGGCGAACTTGAACTGCCCCTCCTATCAGCAACAGAAACAATGCTGACGTAAGGCTAGGCCGGCAGAAACGCTTTACTTGGTCAAAGAACACACCCAACATGGTAAAGTCGAAATCTGATTGGTTAAAAATATGACAATCAACAAGGTCCTGATGGGCTTCAACAGCAGACTGCATTCACTCGGAATTCTGAATGCCCTAGTCTTCTCGGAGACAACACAGATGAAAAAATCTTATTGGATAAACGCTTTCATTTATATGAGCTGCGCTAAAAGCAAGGAAACTGAAAAGAACGTACTGTAGCAATGAAATCACCATATAGACTATTTTAAATGAACTTTGTTAAATATATATTATTAAAAAATATATTAAAGAAGTAAAAAAAATACATTTCTGATTATCTTTGGGCCTGCAGAGAAGGCCTTGCAGGCCCTGACGGCCCACCACTGCTTACGACTCTGGAGAATGTTTTTTATATTAAATTGATGCATTCTTTTGACGGCCAGTGATTTGGCCCCTGTTGAGATGTTGCTGCAGTGAATGAAAATAGACCAAGGGTTATTAGGTTCGAAGGGCTACAAGCCTCACAGAATTTTGTATATATATATATATATATATATATATATCCCCCATTTTTCTCCCTTCCCAATTCCCTCTAATCCTGCCTTGTCAGCATCTCCGCAACTCCTTGTACAGATCTGTGGGATGGCTAAGGGCAAGTGCATGGTTCATCCAATCACATGTCAACCTAGCCGCCGATTTCTTTTCGCACTGTGAGTCCCACACAGAAACTTTTAGTCGGATCATGCACAGGATGGTTACGTTCACCAACTGCAGTACATCTGGAAAGTAAGGTATTCAAAGCGCTTCCCTTTTTTTCACATTTTATGTTACACCCTTATTCTGAAATGGATTCCCCATAATGACAATGTGAAAGTGTGCCTGAGGAAGAGCTAATATGTTGCTTTCAGCTATGGTTTTGTTGTATTGCAAGACAAGATTTGACAGCTCAGTAGATTTGGTCATACGAACTATTGTCAATGAACACTAAACTGAAAAAGCTCATACCAGTCACCTTGCTGGAGGAGGACAGTGTTATGCAACGTTGTCCTCCATCTTGAAGATGCTTAAGATTGTTTACAATGTTGATTGCAGTGTACAAGTCTGTCTGCGACGGTGCCATATGGTGATATAATTATTTCTTTTTTTGCCGTGCCTGGTGTTTTTCTAGCATTAGATGTCTCACAGTACGGACATTGCAATTTATTGCCCAGGCCACATCTGCAGTCCTCATGCCTCCTTGCAGCATGCCTAATGCTGGAATCACACCACGCATGGCAAAAACTCACCGTACGGCACCATCAAACAGACACACTTGTACACCGCAATCAACATCGTAATCAATCTTTCACATCTTCAAGATGGAGGACAACGCTGCATACCACTGTCCTCCTCCAGCAAGGTGACTGGCAGTAGCTTTTTCAGTTTAGTGTTCATAGATTTCATCACACAAACTATTGTCCATCTACTGAGCTGTCAAAGCTTTTATTGCAATACCACAAACCCATAGGTGAAAGCGACATTAGCTCTTCCTCTGTGGTACTTCAACTTCTGGTTCTGGTGCCGTATGGCAAAGCATCGCACAAGTTGCAAGGGGGTAAGCGGGCATCCGGAAAGCGTACCTCCTATGGGGAGATTGAGGGTAACAAGGCACCGCCTTCTGTTAGCATTCCATAGACTCCCATTTATTTTGGCATCACTTTGACAGCGAATAAACTTACATCTGAAGCGTTTAAAGACTATTTGTCCATTGTTTATTTCTAAAGAAACACGACAATGTGTAAAAAGCTCCATTACCTTATCTCACGTTATGGCCTCATAGCAGCCGTTTTTGTAAAAATAGTCTAACTAGTGTGTCATAACCACACAACATTCTGTCGCACAGTAGAGAAATTACCGTATAGTCAGGAGAAGCTCGCAGACCATCAGGGGGACGTGGAGGCATACAGTCAAGGGAGAAGCCCAAAGAGTCCATGAACTCCTACGTTCATGGACAACTCCTACTCATGCTCTCTGTCTCTGCAAGTGGCAAGATTCGGAATGATTCAGATTCCTCTTGGCACAGCTACCAGAAGACTTACAACTTTCAGAGGTTGCTCATGTCACATCTACGTCATCAAGCTCAGTTTGATGCTGTGCAGTACACTCAGCCACCACCAGAAAAATACTTCTAATTGACTTCACTGGTCTCCGTCGACGTCTATGGCGTTGCTGTGTCCATTTTATTTACTGTCTTTGACAAGTTGGATAATTTCAACTCTTGCGACTCACCCGCCGCACCGCATCCACATGTTGCCGGATCCGGTAGATTTGCCGCAGCAGTGCAGATGGCTTTATATTGAAATGAATGGAATTCCGCCGGAACGCAACCAGTTTGCCACGCCTGGTGAGATTCCATCATAAGGCAGGTCCATGCAGATGAGCAAGGACACTGCATCTTACTTTAGGTGTTTTTCTGAGTCTGTAGAATGGTCTTTTTAGTGTCCTTAGTTTACATAGCTGTGAATTTAATTGTCTAATGTCTGTAAGCTGTTTAGTGTTTTAATGACCGTTCCATAGGTGCATGTTCATTAATGTTGGTACAGCTTTTTTGGTCATTGAACAAGCATGGAAAACATTGTTTAGTCTTTTTACTAATTATCTTTAAAATAGTGTCCTGAAAAGGGACATTCTCTTTTTTTTGCTGAGTATGAGTTTATCATCATTGTAAGCTTAACATACTGACATGTTCCATCAACTTTTATTATTTCATTATTTTATAGCTCCACCTAATTACTTCCATAGTTATGATTATTGCTGACTTAAGATGTACACTACACACAGGCAGTGCCTACTAAAAACAGGTGGCTAAATGGAAAAGAAGTGTCACATGGTTCTAAGACACTTACAATTTCAGATCTCCTGGTCACAAACACACAAGCGGCAGAGCTTTATCACAATGTTTTCACATAATATAACAAAAAAAGCAAATAATAATACTAACAATTTACATGTATAACTAATAATACTAATTAAAAATAGACACTTGCTGGCCAGCATAAGGATATAATACAACCAAGTTAATGTCCATACCTTTACCCCCTAACATATTGTAGTCCAGGCCAGTCATCGCATGTTCTACCCACACAACCACTACAACTCATTGACGGGGATAATTCCAGTCGTGCCCTAATAGTCCACTTCCGTGCTTTGGATCCTAGGGTACATTTCTCAGTCCTATTGACTCATAGGTCATAGACCTTTTAGGAACAGAGTGATGTAATTAAACCACACGTATTTATACTTCTCATCAAAACCCACCTTGTCCACAGGTTCATAATCCTCTGAACTCCTCCACTGGGTTTCGTATGTGAACTAGGAATACTTACGTACTTGGTTGATTATGTATTGAGAAGGGGTGTGGGAAGATCCAGGGGACCACTGGGTTGTACTATTAAAACAGTCCACAAGAGGGCATTTAGTCCATACTGTTAGCGAACAGTACACCTAACATACTGTAGCACCATCAAGCCAAACTGAAGCAGAATATGATGGCACACAAAATGCCACCCTCCTGAATTGATCTAAGCAATTCATCGTGTTCACTTCTTACAGAAACAAGGCAGGAATAGGAGTCTGACTCTGGCTCTGCCTTTTCAAATAAATTTGCCTTGAGGCAATTTAAAAAAAAGTTTACTAATTTTTTTGCTTATTTCATCTTATCTTGAGCTCCCCTCCTGCTGTGCTTGCTGGCTGTGTAATTGCCCGAGCTTGATTAAAGCAGCCTTTCACCATTGCAATGGGAAAAGCAAATAGCAGGAAATTCACTAAATTAAAAAGGGTAGCGTTTGGCTCCTATTAACTTTGAATTGCCTGGCTACCTTCAACATTATCAGAGTTGTGCCTTTCATCTGTTTTAGGGGAGCCTGGTAATCTACACACACAGACGGATGTACGAGTCGTGTACATCTATGAGAACCAGCGATGGAACCCCATGACTGGATACACCGACAAGTACTGAATCTGTGTTTGTCTGTGGCTTGTGTTGCAATAGTACATTTAGAGCAGTAGACTGCTCTACTATAGTATGGGTTCCGGCAGAAGCGTCATGCACCTATTTTTTTTTTTAAAGGGGGCACAGTGTGCACAACACATGCAAACATGTGCTCACAAATACAGATATTAAAAAGAAAATCCATGTGGCTCATAAATCTGAGGGGGCACGTGCCCCTCAGTTTCAATGGGCATGACGCCTCTGGGTTAGGGTTTTTCTGTTAATCCAATGAACTTCATTTCACTACTGAAATATTACTGTGTCCTTCAGTTATTTCATAGATCAAAATGAAATTGCTGATCCAAACACCCAACTATTTATAAATGAAAATCATAAAAATTGTCAGGCGTGCCTAAATGTTTGCATACGACTGTACATACAATTTGCAATGCGTTTTACCAGTTCATACAACAAGGCATACGTACATTTTGATTTATTTTAGAAACAATTTTGAAAATGCAGTTCTTTTTTCTTTGACAGTCTGACGCTAAGTCACTTTACATAAAGGTTTCACAAACAATAGAAGAAAAAGTATGTGAACCCCTAGGATTTACTTGGATTTCAGTGTAAATTGGTTATAAAATATTGATTTGATATTCAACAAAGTCACAACAACAAGCAGACACATTGTGCTTACATTTAATGTCTCAGTTGAATACGTTATTTAAACATTCACAGTGCAGGGTGGAATGGGTATGTTACCCCGTAGGCTAATGACTTCTCCAAAAGCTGAAGGATTCAGTTAACCTGGGATCTAGTTGATCAGATTGGATGTTTTGGTTAGAAACATCCTGCTCTTTACAAATACTCACACATTTTTAGTTTGCTATTTACACAGAGTATTGCTTGAACCATGCCTCAGAAGGGATCTCAGGAGACCCAAGATTAAGAATTGTTGAATCTCTGTGGTCATTAAAAGTCCCATAGCACATATTGTAAGAGTAGGGTGTTTACCCTGGTGTCATGGCCATATTCTCAACCAGTCCTCACTTCAAACATGGCCACCTAATAATCCCCCTCCTTCCTAATTGGCTAACTCCTCTCCATCTAATAGCTGATGTGTGGTGAGCGTTCAGGCCATAGAAATGGAATCAATAGAAACCTCATTTTTTGATATGAGCTGGTCATTCGATTTACATATGAGGTGGTCATTCGATTAGTACACAACAAAATGGTGACCTTTGTTAGTTGTCCACCAGTGTGTAAAGTGTGTCGTATTCACTATTTTTCTCAAAGTGATATTTAGCTAGCTATCAAGTGAGATTATTCAGATCTTGTCTAGCACTCAAGACAAGTTATCGATCTTATCCAACTGTAGTATGTAATATTAGCGTATATAAATATATTTTGAAGACTTACATATAGAATTATAACGCAATTAAATCCAGCACTCTCCAAAATGGTTCCATATCATGATAGAAATCTTAAAGGATCTTTTGACTGATATTGTTGTTTGATATAGGCTAACTGAATATACATACAGATTTCTGGGGGGAAAAGAAGACTCCTCTATTTGTCAGTGTGTGTAACAGTCTCTTTTACCACTACACAAAGGCTTCTCCCCACCGACCGGTATCCCTGGAGTGATGACAACGGCTTTACAGAGTGCACCAAGTCCAGCATGCATCCACCGTCAACCCAGTGGACCTGGGTGGGTTCATCAATTAATACATTAATTGATGTAGGGTACTAGAAAGTACACAGGGGCCTCATACATTTGAATACAATACACACTACTACACATACAAATATAATCAAGATAACTTTTCCATTATCTTCAGTGATATTCCTACCCTGCATTCAGTACCAAAGCATGCAGGGTTATTTACTACTCTTCTCCTAGAATGTCACCCTCAGCCTGACATGCCTATGTTCTAACAGGTGACAGAGTGGGCTGTTGACTTTGGTGTACCAGGGGGGACGGACAAAGAGGGGTGGCAGTATGCAGCAGACTTCCCTGTGTATGTATTCAAAGGAGTAGGTGTCATCCATCTAACGGATTACAAAGCATAACCCCAACTTCATCCATCTAATGGATTACAAAGCATAACACCAACTTTTAATTGAAAGATGTATGTGATTATTTTGACTGTAGTGACTCCATTTTACTGTCACCTCAAATGATTGGGAACCATATAAAGATGAGCAAAATATGAGCTGTAAGGTAATCCTTTAACATGGAAAATGCTGTACTCCAGTATTGAGCCGCACATTTCGCAAAATTATACATATGTTAAGTGTTAAAATCACTGGCACCTTGATAGAGAAATAAGCCTTTTCCTGTATTTGTTCTTTATGAGAGTACAAACTCCCACCATTTTTGTTCTTGGCCAGAGTTCTATTTTGGTTACATCTGACTATAGCACCAAGTGTCTACTCCATTGAACGAACTCTATACACTGACTATGAAGAGGCATGTTTTCTGGCAGTGCTTCCAAATGAGATTAGCATGGAGGTGACTTCTAGCGTCATACCCATAAGGGGATGCATGAGCACCTGTCATGAATGTCAAGTTTAGGGCTAAGGTTAGGTTAAGCTCAGGGGTGTCTCCAGACCCGAGCTTTCAGGGCTCTAGCTCTGAATGTTTTTTGGTCAGGAATGACACACATTTTGATTACGCAGCATTGTTTGAGATCTAATTTGGGCACCCTAGAGGAATCCCTGCTCAGCCCATGAAAATTTACTGGAACCCCAAGTGTCTGGTAAGGCTGGTGCTGTGCCTAGTTAGGCTTGAGGTTAGAAGAAAAATGTCTCTCCGTGGATTTGAACTTGCAACCATTGAAGTCCCACCCACCATACTCCTAAGAAACCGTAACCGTTTAAATTGAAAAGTATTTGCTACTGACCCTGCTCGCTGCTCTAATCCATAACCATTGAGTCGTTCTAAAAATGTAACGTATATGATTGTTAGACAGTAATTCTTCAAAATGTTTGTGTCACAGGTAAATGAATGCGTATCTGTCTTCTGAGGATGTGTTGCTGTGAATGATTACGTGATTGTTTTGCTGTCATGTAGGATGTTTCACGGAAACAAGAGCCTGAAGGACTTCGTCAGACGCAGGCGCTGGTTCAGGTGTCGTCTCCCTAACGTCCTCGCAAACGCATACAAAACCACACACTAACAGAACGTGTTGTAAAAGCCTGACACATTTTTCATTTCCACACAGGACCTGTAAAATCACCCTGAGTGCCCCGTGGCAGGAAGTCCCGCCCATCCCACTGAGTGACGTCACAGTGTTGCCATGCCTGGCTCAGAGTAATTTGGAGCAGGTCCCAGTCTGGGCCCTGAGTGACAAGGGGGATGTCCTGTGTCGCCTGGGGGTTACAACTGAAAACCCGTCGGTGAGAAACATCCCACCACTGTAGAACATGGGACTTTTAAAAGACATTTACCACAGGCGAACACCCGATTTGCTTTAACTTTGAACAAGCAACATGGTCACAACTGAGATATTCTTCATACATTGAATTTAGAACATTTGACAAAGACGCACGTACATTCAGTTTATATGTATATTTTTTGTCTATATAGTATATATCAGCTGCTCAACCCTGTATCTACAGATCCACCACCCTGTAGGTCCACCCGTCTAAGTGGGCAACCTATTTGATTCCATGTAGCTAATTATTTGAACCTGCTGTGCTAAATTAGGTTTTATAGACTGTTTATAGACAGTTGATATCCAGGAATATAGTTGGGCAGCCCTGAGATATAACATTGTAAATTCATCACATCCTGTCCAGTTGATTGTTCATGCTGTCTCTGAACATGGCCCCCAGGGCTCTGCATGGCTCCATGTGGGTACCGACCAACCCTTTAAGTCCATCTGTATTGGAGGGGGTCACCAGGTGTGGGCTATCGCCAGGGATGGGGCTGTGTTCTACAGGGGCTCTGTGTCGGCCAGCAACCCTGCAGGTGAGAAACTCTATGGGTCCTTTTGAGATGCTGGCAAAGAGCGTATGGCATAAATCCCTCATTGCAACCCTCTAGTCTAGGACTTATTTAGATCTGGGACACCAGGTGGGTGCAATAATGATATTCTTTGCTAATTAGTGACCTATTCAATCATGCACAAGGTAAGAGTGAACCTCCAGACATTTTGGAGGAATTTTAAGTAGGCTGAATGTGAGCTGCCCTCCTGTAGGGATGGGATGGCCGAGAGAGACCAGAGGTGGTAAAATAAAGAGCTACAGTGGGGATATACTGTAGGGTTTGAGAAATGAAGAGCTACAGTGGGGATATACTGTAGGGTTTGAGATATGTAGAGCTACAGTGGGGATATACTGTAGGGTTTGAGAAATGAAGAGCTACAGTGGGGATATACTGTAGGGTTTGAGAAATGAAGAGCTACAGTGGGGATATACTGTAGGGTTTGAGAAATGAAGAGCTACAGTGGGGATATACTGTAGGGTTTGAGAAATGAAGAGTTACAGTGGGGATATACTGTAGGGTTTGAGAATTGCTTGAAGGTAGGGAAGGTGATATGTCTTGGCTGTTGTAGGCACCTTGCGTTTTGTAGATTAGTCCTGAAAGACAAAGCACCGGCTTTGGTGATGTTCAACTGAAAGCAATATTTAGTACAGGATTAAGCATATTCTGTTACCAATGTAAATTTCTTTAGTTGTATCACTTGTCATCTTGCAGGAGAGTGTTGGTACCACATACCCTCACCACCCAGACAGAACCTCAGACAGTTGTCTGTAGGGCGAACCTCAGTCTATGCCGTGGATGAAAACAGTGAGTAACCCTCTACGTTGTGTCAGCGCTGTTTATGCTTGCTTTGTAGGAAAGTCATTTAGTAAGTGTTATTTGGTCAAATATGTGCCGGGTAAAGAAAGATTGCTCGCTTTCATCAGCATCTGCAGTCCCTGAACAGATACATTGACAAGTATGTTAAGTTCCCCAACTGATGCAAACACGATCTCCACGCCGACTGCCATTCTCCTTTGTCACGTTTAGGTAACCTGTGGTACAGACAGGGCCTGACTCCCAGCTACCCACAAGGCTCAGCCTGGGAGCTCATCTCCAACAACGTGACCAAAGTCTCCGTGGGACCTTTAGACCAAGTCAGTCTCGATCTTCAATAAAAATGACAATTTCACAAAATAAAGACCTGCTTTTATTTGCTTGTTTTACAGATGAGTCTTTTGGGACTGGTCTATTCTCTCCTGTGGTCATATGGTGTTTTGTCCTCCAGGTGTGGGTGATAGCAGATCGGGTCCCAAACTGCCCTAGTGAGCTGTCTGTCCCTGGAGCCATCGGTCACAGGCTAGGGGTTGGCCCTATGCAGCCCAAGGGCCAGTCCTGGGACTACGGCTTGGGGGTGAGTCATTAAAGTGTGTTGATGTTCATTAGAAGGACACTGTGTGCCCCAGATGGCACCTGATTCCCTGTATAAAACAGTATCAACCGTGTGCAATATAAAGACTAACTTTCTAATTGGGACACAGATTTTGTCTGAGGTCCAGTTGATTTCACCTTCTGTCCTCGGTTGGAGGATTTTATGCTTGGGGCATTTTAAGTACATTTTGACAGGTCTGTCTTCCTGTTTGACTGCATCCATAGTATCTGACAGTCATCAGCTGTTGTGCAAATGTGAAGGGTGTAATGAAAGATTAAGATCTGGAATGGATGAGATGCCAATGTGAGGAACTGTCTTCTAGGGAGGATGGGAGCATATCAGTGTAAGAGGAAACGCAACAGAGGGCCCGCGTTATTCTGCTGCCACGATCCTTACTGGCAACAACCCCCAGAGCCCCCTCCTCACCAGGCCACCAACCTTGCAGGAGAACGGAAAAGCTGTGGATCTTTAGGGTGCCCCCCCCCCCACAAACACCTACATCTTGACCCATAGCCTTGTGTGTCTGGTTAGTTTCAACCCTGATTGTGTTGATTTGTTTCTTTGTGATTAATCTATTCTTGGTCTAATTGGAAATTGACTTGACTGTTTAAATCGTTTAGTTCGTGCTGGCCCGGAGCAATGTCCGTTGACCACCATTGCCAAAGTATGTATGGACTAGAAGTCAATTGACATTTTGGAACTTCCATAAGTTTTCCTTCAAACCATTCAGGCCTGTGAACACCTCAGGAACTAAGTGTCTAGAGTCCAAATAACTATGGCCTCCTAGAGTCCTGTACAAACAAACTACAGTATGGCCTACTTAGAACTAAAATACCAACTTGGCAGTCCAATTCTCTGACCACAAGGTATGGTCTTACTTCAGGGGTGTCAAACCGGTTCCATGGAGGGCCGAGTGTATGCAAGTTTTTGGTCTTTCCCTTCAAAAAGAGCCCCAATTAAGACCTAGACTGCCAGGTGAGAGGAGATCCTAACCAATTAGTGACCTACTCAAATCAGCCCTGTACAAGGTAAAAGCAAAAACCTGCATACACTCGGCCCTCCATGGAACCGGTTTGACACCTATGTCTTACTTTGAATGATTGTAGTTTAACATTACTTAAGCTTTCTTATTTTCCTTGTTGACATACTGTAGGCCTACATTACTTTTTCATCGCATCTACATGTAGGGCTTGATTCAATCTTTGTGGAAGTTGAGCGCTACTGTGAGATTGACCCTAAAAAGTGGTATCACATTAGTACTCACACTAAATGCTGTTGATTTGTGCTTAATTGGACATTGTCTACATTACTATTGCACAGTGTAACACTTTAGAAATGACCACTGAATGGAGTCCCTAATAGTATAAATGCATTGTTTTTTTGTTTACGGTCATCTTGGTTTGTTTTGGCCTATATAATCATGTTTGCATTGAAGTGGTTGACGTTACTCTTTCCTTCAGAACAAAAATACAGCAATTCAAGTTGTCAGTAGTGACTTCCATGACTAACTTTATTTTTATAGACTGTGAAATCCATCACGGTTGAATAATATAATCCTGAATTCAGTTCCAAGATGATGATCAATTTCCTATGATATGCAGTTTGTTAGCATATTATTAGGACCAGGGATCTCTCCAGGTTACATCTGCATCCATGGTGAGGACTGCTTCCTGTTCTCTGATTCAAGTAATAATACCTGCTGTATTTGAGTCCACTACTTATCTTAGTCTTCTATACAGAATGTAAGGCTGGGATTGAAACAAAGATTGCTATGGCCTTGACTGTTGAAACTGTGATGGGGTGTGATTGTTACAGATGTCCTCTTACAAAGACAGAACTGTGAAATAAATTCTAAACAGCACTTTATCGTGTATGATTACCCTTGTGTTTTCAACGCTTCATCACTTGGTTGTTATAGCAAGATTTCTCAGCACCAAAGTGAGACTCATGTATGTTGTTCATTTCCATTAATAACTTTGAGGTCTGAAAATATTTAACATTTTATTAAAGGTGAACAGTGACAAATCTAGTATTTGTTCCTAAATTGCTTTAAGTAATATTGGACAGTGGCTTTAGTGGAAGTGCTACATCTTATGTTAATTAATGGGCTTGATGGAAATTTGGGAAATAATGTAAATTACTTTCACCCTGAAAACAAAACATTGGAAGCCCAATTGCTTTTGGTATAAACATCAGCCATAACATTGACCACCTGGCTAATATTGTGTAGGTCCCCATTTTTGCCACCAAAGCAGAATCCCCATATGTAACTAACTGCAATGAACTGGGTTCTGACACCTATCAGAACCAGCCTTCACGTTTTCAGCAGTTTGAGCTACAGTAGCACGTCTGTTGGATGGGACCACACAGGACAGCCTTCACTCCCCGTGTGCATCAATGAGCCTTAACCAAACAGGACCCTATTGCCGGTTCACTGCTTTTCCTTCCTTTAACTACTTTTGATGTACTGACCACTGCAGACCAGGAATACCCCCAAAAGAGCTGCAGTTGAGACGCTCTGCCCCAGTCGTTTAGCCATCACAATTTGGCCCTTGTCAAAGTTGCTCAAATCCTAAGGCTTGCCATTTTTTCTTGCTTTTTAAAGAAAATATGTTGGATGGTTTTCAGTGGCTTAATGACATTATCTGTGTGCATGGTAGCCAGATCTGTCAAGCATGTTTGGTGTCTGGATTCAATCTAGTGA
Organism: Umbra pygmaea; assembly: GCA_016801145.1. Lineage (NCBI taxonomy): Eukaryota > Metazoa > Chordata > Actinopteri > Esociformes > Umbridae > Umbra > Umbra pygmaea. Next base: position 12,193 of record JACXGM010023414.1, read on the forward strand.
ATTGTGTAGGAACACCATGCACAGCAATGATAAACATCCACACATCACCCCACTTAACCATCAACACTAAATGTTTAGTAAATACTGTAGGAACACCATGCACAGCAGTGATAAACATCCACACATCATCCCACTTAACCGTCAACACTAAATGTTTAGTAAATACTGTAGGAACACCATGCACAGCAGTGATAAACATCCACACATCATCCCACTTAACCGTCAACACTAAATGTTTAGTAAATACTGTAGGAACACCATGCACAGCAGTGATAAACATCCACACATCATCCCACTTAACCATCCACACTAAATGTTTAGTAATTACTGTAATGTTGGGCTACTTCTAAACCTTCATCATAAAAAGACAATCTATAGAATACATTTGCATTTATTTCCATATTAAACAGTGTAATTATAAACTTTTCAAACACACTAAGCATGATCATCACCAATATTAAGTAAAAATATTACATTTTTTTAATTTACAGGTTTAAAGGACAGTATGTATTTTCTGTGTTTTTGCCTTCAACTGTTCATTGTATTAACTTGATATGTTGCACTTTTTTATTCTGCTTTAAATTACAAAATGAAATCTCATAGCTAGGACTCCATTACATCATTCCCCATTTACAGACAAAATTAAACGATTATATACAATAGTACAGTTCAACATTAATTAACATAGGGGAAGTTCACTTTATTTTTTCATGTTGCCTTACTTATTTTTTCTGTGCTTGTATTTGATCCCCCAAACCTTTTTTTTAATCAATTCACTATTTTCTGTTGACATGAATTAAGAAAATGTCAGCAATTTATAAAAAAACACCTGGATAGTGTTTTTCTTAAATCTATTTAACCTTAAATCCATATTAGCATTTTTGTTTATCCTGAACCACAACATTCAAAAATGCATTTATGGCAGATTTTTTTTTAATTAAAAGAAAATGATTACAATCACAGAAACTAAAAGGGAGGCTACAGGTTAAAATGAGAACTTCCCCATTAAGTTACACTTCTCAAATGTGCAAGATTAAGCAAATGTATATACTGTAGAATAAAATATCAGGATTTCCTTAAATAAAATCATTTAAGTTTGACTGAAAAAAGCACAGGTTGCTGGTAATCCAGAGGTTAAGCTTGGGCCCAATTCAATCATTTCTGACTCCATCTGCAGGTGTTCAGAGGGGCTCAAAGCTGGACAACGCTGTCTAATTCAAGTCTGCAGTTCAGATAATCTAGCCAAATTCATGGATGGGTGACTTTAATGGAGACTTGTTTTAATTTATATCTTGCTATAAAGAACTGTAGTTGCATTTTTCCATGGTCCAGAGAAAAGTCTGCATTTTTATTATAATATTAGGTAGGTGAATATGGGGCCACATTAACTAAAGCTAAATTATGATTATAACCACCTCTGGGTAATTGACTCTCACCTTACTGCTGATTTCATAACCAAATTGTAGTATTGTTTAAATATTTTTTAAACCTCAGAAATAAACAGGTCCACCTGCACATCCCTGATATGTGGCGGATAAGTGATATGTAAGCTTAATCATTTTTAGTCATTACTTCAAAATGCTACACTTTCTCGTTCTGACTTATCGTGAGTGAACAAGTGTGAAACAAAACATGGCGTCTTGACAATTTGATAGCTCTAAAGCAATTACAACTCAGATATTGCCAAAACACCAGTGATAGTAATGCAGGTCTTAAGTTCCATCTGATTGAATAATGGCCCTCCTAAAATACAGTGCTGCTGTAGTTCAAGTGGGTCAACGTATCTCAAGACTTGATTCAAATGATTTCACCAAAGACCAAAAATCATATGGGAAATATTTATAATAAAATAAACAAGTTATATATTTCATCTGTGTTAAACGCACTGAGTCTGGAAGAACTGTGTTTAATCTAAGCTACATAAACGTGAAGACACTGAAAAGCTTGCCTTGCTGATCCAGCTAAATCATATGTTTATATACATCATGGTGGTACACACACTGAATCTTTCTGCACAACAAAAGAAAGTATGGCCAGCAAATCATGTTGAGTGGCCCATCATACGAGGGTTATGACAATATACACTATAAAGTTATTCTATACCTCATGGGCTGTGTCAAATGTATAGTTAAGAGAATAACCTGTGCAGAAAATAAAACTTCATTGGAGAGATTTAAAGTACATTTGGTTTGACATAGTAAACCAAACAAGAAAAAATAAATTAGCATTTTTCGTTTTTTGAGTCCAATGACGTCTGGGAGTTGTGACTTATTGCTGAGTTCCTGTAGTATCCCTGCACACTACCTAAGAATTGATCTATGTAGTGCCGTATTCTGTTTATAGCAAACTACTTTTGAACCAACGTTACGGTTAGAAGTAGTGCACTAGATACAGTATCAAGTGAAAATGGTTTCATTTGGAACACAACATTTTTGGGCAGATATTCTGCACTAGCTCCAATGAAACACATACAAAGAAATAAAATCATAAAAAGATACTCATTGCACATTTGTTACACAAATCAATTTGTTTTACATTCTAAAGTTTTAAACCTTTCAATCCCAAGGTCTCTTGATGCAACACACACCCACAAGTAAAGAAGCTAACAACTTCATTATTATGTGATTCTTTAAGTGGCACGGTGATAACCGGAAAACTAGACAAGCCTTTGAACAAATAAATTAAGACGCTGTTAAATCAAACCATGGCTTGTTTAAATGTTATCCAACAGAGCTTTGAGTTCAACTCAAGTTAACTTCTTTCATATGAATCTGAAATGTAAATTGTCCTCACCATAGAACACATTCTAATTCTATGGTTTTTATAGCTGAGGAAGCAATACTAAAATGTAGGTTCCTATATTAACCAAGCAGGTAGTAACTATCATTACAGTTGCACAGATGGAATGTGTGGGCTGTGAATGAGTCAATCATCAAAACTTGGTTCATTATATTCCTAACATACCTCTGCCGTTACTCACCGTCTCCTGTTGAAGCACACACACATACTAATCCAACCGAACAAGAAAAGAGTTACAAAAGGCAACTACTGTCATACTTGAATAATGATATAGCAAAGAAGACAATGAACAGTGTCTCCAAGCAGTGTTAAACACAAAGGCAATGGAACCTGCCTAATGCAAATAGCTTATTATTCTGTTTTGACAGCGGACACAAGGTGCTAGAGCAGCCACTTTTCAGAGCTTAAACAACGGGCCAGGGCTTCAAAATAAAAGTCAATTGTTTTGTTAGAATGAATGGGCTGGAGAAGACAGCCAAACATTTCAGTGTGCTCAAGCCACATTTGAAGCAAACAAATATAATGTAGGTCAGTTTTGTCTTCGGTTTCTCCTGCCAAAATACACACTGATGGTGGGCTGACAGAACGAGAAAAATATATATTATGTGCTGCTGAGGCAGACTGGGCCTTGTGTTTTCATCTTTGTTATTTGATAAGATCCACTCAAAGAATGTAGTGTTGTTGTTTTAGGGTGGGTGGGTGTTATTGGCGGCTTTCAGAGCAATGGGTCAGCCTGTTTTAGTCCTCATGCCATCACTGGCTGGTGGTGAGGGGGTTCTGCCTGAGAAGAGATGCAATTCATGGCCTTCATAACACTGTGTCCTGTGTCCATCTTCCATTGGATCTTCTGGATCTTCATCTCATACATTCACCTGACAGTGTGAAAAGCTCTGGGTCCATTTGCCTCAGAGTGTTGAAGAAAAACCGTCCCTTGTACCTGCACCTTAGTCTTTATCTCCTTCTTCACTGCTTCCTGAAGGGAAAAAATACAGAGGTTTAAGAGGTTAGATCACTGAGTTGCATGTAAATGTGTAGGGGTGACCGAGTTGCATGTACATGTGTAGGGGTGAC
>JACXGM010023415.1:0-16263 GCA_016801145.1 Umbra pygmaea
CTCAAACTAATTCAAACTTTGATATCTATGTCTATATTTTGAAGATCACTTATCCGCCTGAGTTTTTCAATAAAGTCTTCAATACGGGTGCTGTTGATTTGGTTTGAATCTGTGAAATAACCACGCCCCATTCATTTGAATATAACAAATGGATATTATGAAATGTGCCATTATGAAATAAGAGTGCCTTGAAATAAATTAATGTGGAATTATGAAATAAAATTCCCCTGAAATAAATAAAAGGTTTCCTTTGAAAAACCCCATTATGAAATAAAAAACAATTTAATATTTCATTGGACTGTGTTTATATATTTATATTTAAATATTTGAATATTTATTGTGTCATTTATTTATTTCAGGACTTATTTCATAGCCATATTTATTTATTTAATATTGACAAAAATGGCTTTCCATAAAACACAGCCGACTGAATACGAAATAGGCACTTTGACACATTGTGAAGCTAATTAACTAATAACTTACACGTTACTAGCTCTGGGGAAGAGAGGAAGAAGTATCGTCTCTGGTGAAATCTGGCGTATTGTCTATACATGTTCCCAGGCTTACCTTACGTGAACGACTAAACCATAGAAATAGAAGGGATAGAAATGCCATTCCAATTCAAATCAATGTAGCAGAATGGTCAGAGGTAAAAGAAGTTCATAACTTACCAGTGATCTATGAATAACTAAAACCTTCAATTGGAAAAATGTGAAACATTCCAAAATTACAGAACTTCTTTTACCTGGTCATTAGGGTAGTACTGAGGAACGTCCCACATCCCATAAGTTGTGATCTCAGCCCAACTGAGAAAAGTAACCTATTACACTAATTTGTTGCATCTCTGGTAATACCCCACTTGCTTCTCCCTTTTCTCTCTCCTTCCTTTTTCAGGTCCTCTGTGTTTGAGCCAGTCACTGTAGCAGACTTAAAAGTGAATTAATTTAGATTATTAATTTGTCAACTTCCACCTAGTCAAACTTAGAAAGGCAATAAAGTTCAATATTTTCCATTTTTTTAGAAGTAGCCTAAAGTTGTCTCTGATAGTAGTAGATAAAGTTTATGTAAAGTAATGTATTCTTTATACGCCAATGAAATTAAATATACATCTGAAGGTTTTAAATTATGTTCTAGATATTTTATTGACCAATAGGCGTGTATAAATGGATTACCATAAATAAGGACATCTTAATATTGACAGTTTTACAAACATTAAAAATATCAACTAATGTAAAACCAGCTGATGACCAAATTATCCAGGCTGGGAGACCAGCTTGACCAGCTAAGCCAGAGTGGGAGACCAGCTAAAAGCAGCTAACCACCAACTTGTCCAGGCTGGAAGACCAGCTTGACCAGTTACATCAGGCTGGGGGACCAGCTAAAACCAGCTAAATCAGGGTGGGAGGCCAACTAAAACCGGCTACTTCCAGCTTAAATCAGCTAAGACCAGCCAACCAGCTTAGGCTGGTTTATCTGGATTTTTCAGCAGGGTCACCTAAAGGATTATTAGGAACACCATACTAATACTGTGTTTGATCCACTTTCACCTTCAAAACTGCCTTATTTCTATGTGGCATTGATTTAACAAGTTGCTGAAAGCATTCTTTAGAAATGTTGGCCCATATTGATAAGATAGCATCTTGGAGCTGATGGAGATTTGTGGGCTGCACATCCAGGGCACGAAGCTCCCATTCAAACACATCCCAAAGATGCTCTATTGGGTTGAGATCTGGTGACTGTGGGGGCCATTTTAATACAGTGAACTCATTGTCATGTTCAAGAAACCAATTTGAAATGATTCGAGCTTTGTGACATGGTGCATTATCCTGCTGGAAGTAGCCATAAGAGGATGGGTACATGGTGGCCATAAAGGGATGGACATGGTCAGAAACAATGCTTAGGTAGGCCATGGCATTTAAACGATGTCCATTTGGCACTAAGGGGCCTTAAGTGTGCCAAGAAAACATCCCCCACACCATTACACCACCACCACCAGCCTGCACAGTGGTAACAAGGCATGATGGATCCATGTTCTCATTCTGTTTACACCAAATTCTGAATCTACCATCTGAACGTCTCAACAGAAATCGAGACTCATCAGACCAGGCAACATTTTTCCAGTCTTCAACAGTCTAATTTTGGTGAGCTGTTTTGTGGCAAATTGTAGCCTCTTTTTCCTATTTGTAATGGAGATGAGTGGTACCTGGTGGGGTCTTCTACTGTTGTAGCCTATCCGCCTCAAGGTTGTGCATGTTGTGGCTTCACAAATGCTTTGCTGCAGACCTCGGTTGTAACGAGTGGTTATTTCAGTCAAAGTTGCCCTTCTATGTGTTTGAAACAGTCGGCCCATTCTCCTCTGACCTCTAGCATCAACAAGGCATTTTTTCCCACAGGACTGCCACATACTGGATGTTTTTCCCTTTTCACACCATTCCTTGTAAACCCTAGAAATGGTTGTGCGTGAAAATCCCAGTAACTGAGCAGATTGTGAAATACTCAGACCAGCCCGTCTGGCACCAACAACCATGCCACGCTCAAAATTGCTTAAATCACCTTTCTTTCCCATTCTGACATTCAGTTTGGAGTTCAAGAGATTGTCTTGACCAGGACCACACCCCTAAATGCATTTAGGCAACTGCCATGTAATTGGTTGTTTAGATAATTGCATTAATGAGAAATTGAACGGGTGTTCCTAATAATCCTTTAGGTGAGTGCATCTTTTAAACTCTCCACCTAGCTGGATCTGCCTCGTCAACATCACAGGCTATATTTTCATTTGCAAATCAACGTGGGAAGAATCTTTTGGGGTGAAGAAGCCACTCTTAAATGGATGCTGCTTTAAAGGGATACTTCACCCTACAGCTATCTGGAGGTGCTAGTAGTTTCTACCAGACATTTGTAGAACAGTGAGATATGTTTCACCCATGCCTGGCTAGTGTAAGAGCAAGATTTGAAATTTCGCGGGGAATTTTCACACGCTGACGTCACGGTGGAAATCCAATGGACCTTGGAGATAGGAAAAATGAATACAGGCGTGTATTCGGTCGCGAAAATAAGCATCCCTGTTAGACTGATCTCGCTTTCAAACCTACTCTCTTAAAGCCTCGGTTGTCCTTGATTTTTTAAGATATAGCTTGTCTTTCTGTGACGTTTCGATCAGCCGTTTTAATGCTAAACAGACGAGGTGGTATGTTTTTTTCAGTATGGAGAGAACTACAATGCTGACTTCCTTGTTCCAAGCCCCGCCCACCCGGCAGGTCCTCTAGATTCTGTGAAACAGTTCGTAACCACAGTCGCTGGTAACACAATTGCTACTAACCTAGGATTTCCAGATGAGGAATTTTACAACTTGCTTTTACATTCTGAGTGACATCCAACCAACATGTTTGTGCCCGAGTACACCGAAGAACATTTACAACAAATTGAGTTTGATATCAAGCTTCAACAAGGCAGCATGTTCTACAGATAGCTAATCCAGTTGAAACGCGGTTAAATTCTAATTGCCTAAGTGCTTCTTTGGGAAAAAGCACTTGCTACAATGAATGGGATTGTGGTATAGCTTTACTTATAAGGCTTAAACATAAATGACTGACGACCGCATATGTGTCACTGAATCACTGAAGTTTTCCAGCACGCATGAAAAGAGGACAACTAACAGATGAGTAAGTTTATTAAACCTATTTTCTGTAACTTGATAATGGAGCACACATTGTGTCTGTGTGGTAATGTTATTGTACTGTATGTGTAGTGTGCCAGCTGTATTTAGTAGCTAGCTGACTGTGTAAATTACTGTATCTTACTATATATAGGCTACTCTTTCTAGATAAAGAAAAATGGATGGGATCACATTGCTTTTCAGCCGCTTTCGGGCTGTAGTGCCGGTTAATTCAGCACATAGATCCCATTCGTAATCTTCCGACTTAAAATGCCGACTGCTGACCCTAACTTTTTATAGCCTATTGTAAAGTGTGAAAGATTACTCCTTCTTTTTGGGGTTTCTTATAATTTTTGCAACCAGGTACAGAACACCAAACGGGCATGATGAATAGAAATTAGACTACAATTTCAGAAACAAATATGTATAACTTTCTAGCGTCAAGCTCTACTGTTGAATTGCCCATGTTCTGTTACGGTGTGTTCAAACGGGGAATTCTGGGAGTTGTGGTAATTCAAGTTTCGACGGATACAGAAGCACCCCAGTGGATGCGAAAGGAACTGAAATATACTATCGGCTTTTCTCTGATGTATTGAACAACAACAGACGTGTATATGACATAAATCATCTATGGTAACGTTTGTAAATAGTATACTATGAAACAGATTTACTGTGGAACACTCCTTTAATTTGGTCACATCCTTCCATCCTTCCTCCATAGCTTGAATAAGGGCCATCTAGACATAGGGCCAAAGATCATAAACCTTCCACCACCATGCTGAGAAGAACTCCTCAATGGGGTTTAGGAAGGGGGAGTATCGTAGAAGGTATTGAACTGTAAATTGTGGGTTAGTATGGCGATGGAGGACCCCATTCTGTGTAATGGCAGCACAAAGGGTAATGTTACCCCATGTTGCCCTGGTACATTGACAATAACCCTGTGCCCAATGATGTTTCTTCCCCTTCTTTTCTCTGTTTCTCTGGTCAGGGTAAATCCAGCCTCATCAATGTCTATAAACTCATGCAGGACTTCCTCTGCATCCATTTGCTAAACTCTCTGAAATACAGAAGAGATCACATTGTGTTCAGCAGATCAATATACTGTAGGTCTGCTATACAGTAAAATTACATGTACAGTAAAACGGTTATGTGTGCAGTACACAATACTACACTCGGTGAACAGAAACTACCACCACATATTCACGCCGCAGGACCTTCACCCTGTCCGAATTTCTTTCAAACGGCACTTTTATAGAGTTGTTTCAACAGGATTGGATGTTGTTTAAGGATACAGGCTATTGTTGACAGAGAGACCTGTTATTATTGAAAATGTGGTGATGAATGACAATATGGGCTTGAATTTCTCCGAGTCTGATTGCATTATTGGCCAAAACAAGGTTTATGATCTCTCTCTCTTGCTCCTTTGTTAAAATGGAGCCCCTCACTCCTTGGTGTTCTTGGCGTTCAATCCTACTTCATGTTGGCCAAACAAAATGCATGTAGATGACTGTAAAATGATACAGGAATAGATACCAAAACTGTTGATATGTTACATGCAGTGAGTTATGGATTTTCTGTTGACAGAAGATAGGTTTCTCACCTGTGCTCTTGACGAAATGTCTGAACTATTCATGCCACCGTGTAGCTCAGTGCTCCTCAAAAGATCCTCAAAAGTGGTCCTCAAGGTTTTCGCTTTGACTTGTACAAGCCTGATGGAGTAGCTCATTAATTGGTTAGGATCTCCCCTCACCTGGTAGTCTAGGTTCTAATTATGCTCTAATTGAAGGGAAAGACCAAAAACCAGCGTACTTTAGGCCCTCCATGGAAGGGTTTGAGGACCACTGGTGTAGCTGCTTAGGTTAGGCTGTACTCTTAGTCCAGCTTCCCTCATTGTTAGTCCGTGGTTTATTACATGGTTCACAATTGCAGCATGAATTGACTTCTCCAGTCTTAAAATGATTCAACCTCTTCATGGCAAACATCTTTAGGTCTTAGTATAGCACCCGTTTGCTGTTATTACCTGCTGTAAATGAGATGCATAGCCAGACACCAGCCTCTGGGAACGTTCCTGAGGAATCTTAGCCAATTCTTCACGAGCGATGGCCTTTAGTTCAATAATATTATTGGGTTTTCATGCTGCAACCACCTTCTTCAAATCCCACCAGAGATTTTCTATGAGGTTCAAGTCAGGTGACTGGGATGGCCACTGTAGAAACTTCTAGGACTTCTTCTGCAACCAAGCCTTGGTAGCCTTTGAGGTATGCTTGGGATCATTGTCCTGTTGGAAGGTCCAATGACGCCCAAGATTCAGCTTCCTCACAGACGTCATGAAGTTTTCTCCTACAGTCATGGTCAAAAGTTTTGAGACTGTAACAAATATGAATTTTCACAGTCTTCTGCCTCAGTGTAGATGACGGCAAGTTGCATAAACTCCAGAATTTCCACTGCATTTCAGCCCTGCTACAAAAGGACCAGCTGCCATAATGTCAGTGATTGTCTCATTAACACAGGTGAGAGTTGATGAGGACAAGGCTGGAGATCACTCTGTCATGCTGATTGAGATAGAATAACAGACTGGATGCTTTACAATGAGGGTGGGGCTTGAAATCATTGTTCTTCCTCTGTCAACCATGGTTACCTGCAAGGAAACACGTGCCATCATCATTGCTTTGCACAAAAATGGTTTCACAGGCAAGGATTTTGCTGCTAGTAAGATTGCACCTAAATCAACCATTTATCAGATCATCAATAACTCCAAGGGGAGAGGTTAAATTGTTATGAAGAACGCATCAGGGCTCCCAAGAAAGTCCATCAAGTGCCAGGACCATCTCTTAAAGTTGATTCAGCTGCCCGATCGGGGCACCACCAGTGCAGAGCTTGCTCAGAAATGGCAGCAGGGAGGTGTGAGTGCATCTGCACGCAGTGAGGCAAAGACTTTTGGAGGAAAGCCTGGTGTCAAGAAGGGCAGCAAAGAAGTTACTTCTCTCCAGCAAAAACATCAGGGACAGACTGAAATTCTGCAAAAGGTACAGGAATTGGACTACTGAGGACCGCGATGAAGTCATTTACTCTGATGAATCCAATTTCTGATTGTTTGGGCCATCCGGAAAACAACTTGTCCGGAGAAGACAAGGTGAGCGCTACAATTAGTCATTCATGTGTCGGGTTGCTTCCCAGCCAAGGGAGTGGGCTAACTCACAATGTTGCCTAAGAACACAGCTATGAATAAAAAATTGGTATCAACACATTCTCAGAGAGCAACTTCTCCCAACCATCCAAGAACAGTTTGGTGATGACCAATGCCATTTCCAGCATGATGGAGCACCTTGTCATAAGGGAAAAGTGATAACTACATTGCTCAGGGAACAAAACACAGAAAATTTGGGTTTATGGCCAGGAAACTCCCCAGACCTTAATCCCATTGAGAACCTGTGGTCGATCCTCAAGATGCGGGTGGACAAACAGAAACCCACAAATTCTGATCATGCAAGAATGGGCTGCCAACAGTCAGAATGTGGACCAGAAGTTAATTTGACAGCATGCCAGGGCGGATTGCAGAGGTCTTCAAGAAGAAGGGTCAACACTGCAAATACTGACTCTGCATAAACCTAATGTAATTGTCAATAAAAGCCTTTTACATGCAATGCTTGTAATTATTCTTCAGTATAGCATAGTAACTACAGAAAAATAGATCCAAGAACACTGAAGCAGCAAACTTTGTGGAGACCAATACTTCTGTCATCCTCAGAACTTTTGACTATGACTGTACTTTCAGTTGTGAAAATCTGATGAGGTTTCAGGTCATATTTATGGAGAAATACAGAACATTCTAAAGGGTTCACAAACTTTCAACCACCACTGTAGGCCTACTATAAATGTACATGTAACAAGGTTCTGTGTGCAGTGCACAATACTCAAGTGTACATTACTTACCTCCACATATTCATGCCGCAGGTCTTTTATTCTCTCAGAATTTCTTTCAAACCCAGTAAAGTTGTTTCATCTGTACATTGTGTTTTTTTAAGGATTCACCCCAATGTTGATAGAGATCTGAAGGACATGATTGAAAACTGTGTGCGCATAGAGTATGTTTTTTTTTATTTGTCTGAGGCGTATCGCATTATTGGCCCAAACCATTTTTACAAGAGCTATCTCTTGTTCCTCGTTCCCGACCCTCAATCCTACAGAGACTAATCGAAATCAAATGTCACAGGTGAGTGTACAAGGCATTGTTTTAAACGTGGAATGCAGTGAATGGGTAGCAAAAAGTACCGAATTAGTGCATATAGTAGGCTACATTATACCGATGTTACTGCAGACAATAGAGTAAGGCTGTGTTCTTGTCACAATGTCAAAATTACTGATGCAACAGAATATCTGCTGAGATTGGGATGAACGCTCTGTCCAGCCTCTCGTAATGTCAATGCATGGTTTACAAAATTGTCAACCAATATGGTCTTATTTCATATGATATATAAGGTCCTCATCTTCTTGGACATGTGAACTCAACTGTTGCTTTTTGATAGTTCTTATGGGTGATTGGTGTATTTCCAGTTAAGCATCTAGGTGTCTGTACACCTGATGGCCATGTTTGATCACTTTGTTCATAGGTGTTTGATCACTTGGTTCATAGGTGTTTGATCACTTGGTTAATATGTGTTTGATCACTTGGTTAATAGGTGTTTGATCACTTGGTTCATAGGTGTTTGATCACTTTGTTCATAGGTGTTTGATCACTTTGTTCATAGGTGTTTGATCACTTGGTTCATAGGTGTTTGATCACTTGGTTCATAGGTGTTTGATCACTTTGTTCATAGGTGTTTGATCAATTGGTTCATAGGTGTTTGATCAATTGGTTCATAGGTGTTTGATCACTTGGTTCATAGGTGTTTGATCACTTGGTTCATAGGTGTTTGATCACTTGGTTCATAGGTGTTTGATCACTTGGTTCATAGGTGTTTGATCACTTGGTTAATTTGGATGGCAGTGTCTTGAAATGGCAGAAAAGTGACATTATGTTTGAGTTCACAGTCTAATGTAGTGAAGTGTGTCTATTGATTTCCAAAACACTGTGTGTGGTTGAGAATATTTTAATTTTTTTGCAAATCTGGCCTGAGGTTTTGCTCCTTGTCTGTCATGTTTCTCTGACTGTGTTGTTTTTTAATGAAGCCATTATAAACTGTATAACCCCATTTTCTCTCATGTAAACCTTCTTATGAGCAGCAGAGGGAGACAGAGGGCTGTCTTTCTTGCTTAGTTGTGGTGGCAAAGTTCACAAGTAGCATGTTCAGTGGACCTAGAAATGTTATGAGAAGTTACTTATACTTTTATTGAAACACCTTTCCTTGAAATATGATCATATGTGACAGTATAAGTCAAAAGTTTGAGTACATCTGGGAAAACTCCTTAAAGCTATTTATTGCTGCAATGTTAAATTTCTTTATTCAGAAAAAACCCTATAGTAGATTTCATCAGAGACACTTGCTGCTCTGATAAAGAGACACATTCAAATCGTTCAACATGAAAATGCAATACATGTTTTTTGGCTAATAGTTGCTGTTGAGCAAAAATGGTCCTGAAATGTGTGTCCTCTATGTCACGTTGAGCCAATGTATGCCCATCATCACCATTTGCTTACTAACTTGATCTAAATGAAGCTAATTCAGGTGTGGTATTGTTGTAAAGTAGTGATTTTACTCACAATGATGCTCATATTAACAATATATTACACATCCAGCCCAACATGGAAGGCTTCACTAATTATTCTGTCAATTGCAAAAGACCCATATTGCATTTTTAATGAACATCTAATAACATTTCAAATACTTAATAATCTCTAACTGTTACCACTGGACAACTGACTCACCTGGCTGTGTTGCTGTTCTAGATTCTGCCTGACAACTCCTGGCATTTTCTCTCCTCAACCCACCTGGTCTGTGTTTTTCTGTTGACCTTTCAACACTAAAATACAACCATCTGTATTTACTCCAAAGAAGCACACGTTTTGCACCACATTTCCAAGGTGGTAATTCCTCCTAATGCTATGCAATGGAATGCCAAATGAGGTTTACAAGAAGAACCCGAGCAGGAGGTATTTTTGACCCACAAGCCATCTGGATGTTTGGATATCTTGATGATTAATGTGGCCATGTCAGTGATTTCACTGTGATTTCCTCTTCAATCACACGGCACTCTTTAATGAGAACTCTGAGCTGGACGAAAACGTAAAGCCTCAGTTCTCTTTGAATTCACACCACCCTTGCCTCTAAAGGAGAATGAATATCCTGGCCCGTTCACTATGCTACAGTATGTTTAGAAATTAGCCAAGATCTTTGTCCAAAATTCACTCATTGTCTTTCACTACGAGTGACCGATAATCTCCAAGTCATCCACCGGTTTTTGAACAGCTAGGGACGAAAACGTTATGGAAGCTAATGGTTGTCGCTTAGTTACTAAAGACATGAAGTAGTCTTTATAAAAAAAAGATATAGTACATGTAAAAAGGACTCAAAACAGGATGCTTGGCAGAAAAATAATTTCTGATTAAATAATTGAAAATGGTACTGTCAAATGGGTACAAAACATCTGCAGATGTTTTTATCTTGTGGATTTAAAGTGAGGAAACAGTGATTGAAAAGCAAAGTAATTTGTGTGGGAACAATGACCATATTAAGACATGTTCACATTGCCCTGAAATTGGGAAATTGATCAAGAAATGTAAAGTCAACCAAAAATTGTAAGAGAACCGTATAAGCACAACCAAAAAAGGACTACCCTGCCCCATGATCGTGGCTCCTCTGTAGCCAGTTTCTACATTTGTGATAGTGGTTTAGGATGGGTATCAATATAGACTCTGTGTTACAAGGCCTTTGTGAAATCTTGTAAAAATTATGATTGATCGAAATACAGATATTCACTAGTGTGTTTCCCTGAGAACGATAAAATGCATCTCTAAAGTCAATAGTTCCCATTAAGGCGTTTGAGAGCAAATAAAAGTAGTGCATCTTCTTCTTAACCATTGACTGATCCCTGCTGAGGATCTAGTTGTTTGTAAGGTTTACAAAACCATATTCCATGCTGTGATTATTTATCCAAGGCCTGATGTGAGTGTGAGGAAGCTTGGAAAACTACTATGAGAGACACAAACACAGAGAATTATAGATGCCTCTACTGGCCAACCAAACCGAGAAGAAGAATGGCTCAGTGGATAAGGAGTCAGACTTGTAGTCGGAAGGGTGCTGGTTCAATTTCTTAATGGGTCAACAGTTGTTGTTGTGTCCTTGAGCAAGACACTTTGCCTTAAACTTCTTTATTCTAGGGGATGTCTCTGTACATACTTTGATTTGATCTAGATAAGAGCTTCTGCTAAATTATTGAAATTCAATTGAAGGAAATTGATTACTTCAAAATAGACGTTGCCTCAAGGCTGCTCACTTTTCGTTCATACTTTAGATACAGTTTTAATCAAAATTATTCAACCCCCATTGTAAATCAGGTTTACTGTAAAAATGAACAGACTTTTAGCTGTTTGCAGGGAACAAATCAAAAAAAGCAATTGAAAAAACTCAACACAATGAAGGCTTCAAGTGGTTTCCCCAAATTCATCTGCAAATGCAACTGATAATGCAACTGATAATGACTTCTCCAGTCTCAAAATTATTAAACCCCTTCATGGCAAACGTCTTTAGTACGTAGTAGAGCACCCTTTTGCTGTTATGACCTGCTGCAAACGAGATGCATAGCCAGACACCAGCCTCTGGGAACGTTCCTAAAGAATTTTAGCCCATTTCTCATGAGTTATGGCCTCCAGTTCAGTAATATTCTTGGATTTGTATGCTGCAACCCCCTTTTTCAAATCCCACCAGAGATTTTCTATTAAGGTTCAAGTCAGGTGACGTTGATGGCTACTGTAGAAACTTCCAGGAATTCTCTTGCAACCAAGCCTTCATGGAATTTGAGATATGCTTGGGATAATTGTCCTGTTGGAAGATTTAATAACGTCCAAGATTCAGCTTCCTCACAAACGTCATGGCGTTTTCTCCTAGGATTTCCTTGATACTTCAATGAAATTCTTCAGAAATTGGTTATACATTTTTATCAGATCTTCAACTAAGTCACAACAATAGATAAACACGGTCAGCTTAAACGAATAACACACAAATCATTGTATATGTCGTCTATATTTAAAACATAATTCATTCACAGGGCAGTATGGAATAAGTTTGTGAACTCCTAGCTAATAACTTCATTATAAGTGCAAGGAATCAGTAAACCTAGAATCCATCAATGAGACAAGATTAGAGTTAGGTTAGTTAGTTAGTTTACCTTCATTTTACCAGGCAAGTTGACTGAGAACACATACTCATTTACAGCAACATCCTGGGGGGCAGTGGGGGGAGGGATGATTAGGCTGCCACAATGGTTTTAAGGACAGATTCGAAATTTTTCCACAACTCCAGAGTTAACACCGTTAATCTTACGAAGAGTGCCATGGGATCTTTAATGACCACAGAGAGTCAGGACACACGTTTAATGTCCCATCTGAAAGACTGCACCCTTCGCAGGGCAGATGTCTGCCTTGGGGCATTGGGAATAATCTTTAGAACAGAAGCCCCCTACTGGCCCTCCAACACCACTTCCAGGAGCATTGGTCTCCCATCTAGGGAACAACCTGGCACGACACAGCTTAGCTTTAGAAGCAAACCAGCAGTTGAATATAGGGAACTTTGCTGCTTGTTAGAGCTGCCCTGCCCTATAAAAAACATTCACAATTCTTGAGTATTCTATTCACAAGAAGCATTTGCCTGATTGAATCATGCCTCAAACTAAAAGATCGCAAAAGTCCTAAGATTAATAATTCTTTACTTGCATTAGGCTGAAAAGGGCTACAAAAGGATCTCTAAAAGCTTTGAAGTTCATCAGTCCAGGTGAAGACAAATAGTCTATAAATTAAGAAAGTTCTGCACTGTTGCTAAAGCTCCTGCAATGTTAACCGCAAGAGCACAGTGTAGAAAAAAGTAGAGCCATCTGTCTGCCAATTAAAGCTCAACAGAAGTTGTGTGATGCAACAGGATAATGACAGCAAAGCACGAAATTAAATCAACAGCAGAAAGTCTCCATAGAAGAAAAAATGCCTTCTGGAGTGCCCAGTCATGGTCCTCACCTTTATTTAGATGCGGTGGCATTACCTCAAGAGAGCGATTCACAACCGACATCACAAGAATATTGCTCAACTAAAATAGTTTTTTTGTAAAGAGGAATGGCCCAAAATTCCTCCTGAGCATTGTGCTGGACTGATCTGCATCTATAGGAAACAATTGGTGGAAGTAATTGCTGCCAAAGGAAGAGTGATTAAATCCAATAGTGCACATATTTCCTCGCTATGAATGTTTACACGTTGGGTTCAATGAAGACATGAATATTTGTATAGTTCTCTGTGTGTTATTTTAAACACTGTGTTTGTCAATTGTTATGACCAACTTCCAATCCAGAAAATTTGAAAGGGGTTACATACTTTCTATTCCCACTGAAAGTATGGAAGTGCTTTCTTTATGGATCCCTTTAAATACTCTATTTCCATGTTTCTAGGTCCATCCCTAATAAAGAGACAGATGCTCAAGCCACATAAACCATGCTGAATGAATAATTCCTGCCGTCATTTGCTTTATATTGTTTTGTCATTTGGTCGAGTGCTGTGAACACAGACCTTGGAAAGCAACAGATGAGCCAGAACAATACTTCACATTTTCTCCTTTACTGTAATCATACAGCCAAATGTTAGGAAAATGCGGTAATCTTTATTATTATTATTTGTTCTAGAGATTTATCACTTCTAATTTAGTAAAGAATGTAAATCCAAACTGTCTGTTCTTGTTATATTTTTGTCATTTAGCAGATGCAATTATATAGAGCAGTGGTTCTCCAACCTCTCCTTGGGGACCCCCAGTCCGTCCGTGTATTAGAACTACCCCTGAGCTAACACACCTGACTCAACTTGTCTACTAATCAACATGTTGTTTATTAGTGAATCTGATCTGATGGTTCAGGGCTATAGCTAAACTGAGTCATTTCTGGGGTTCCCATTCCTTTCTCTGCACTCTACATTCATTAAACATCAAAAACGTTCCTACCTGCTTTGGTCTCCATTTCCTCTCCAACACCACAACATCAACAACGGATTGTGACAATCCTAAATGTTTCCACCAACTTTCAACCCCAGAGAAATTTGTACGTTTCATTTTGTCTTCCATCAATGGCGTCATATAACCTTTGACTGCTCTAGTTGCTCTAAGTTCCAAGGAGCCGCCAAACATAACGTGAATAAAGTTATAATATTTTGAACAATACATTACTTTGTCAATGAGATTTTTTTCTGCCGGAAACGCTAGATTGGAAGGTTGTCATTGACGAAGATAACAAAACCCATGATCCCACGCTACTTCCCGACGTCATCCGAGTACATCTTTTGCTATTGTTTTGATTGAGAACCCTAGCGGCCAAAAATTACATATTGTACGTTTAAGGGACAGTTTGAAGATTGGAAGGCCAAGAACGGTGTCAACCACAGTGGCCCCCCCAGTAAGGAACTCCTGCTATCTGAATCACTTGTAATGCTGTATGCACTAAATAAACCCTGCAGCTAGTGAAGACAAAAGGTCTGATCATAAAACACTTAATACCTTCATGGGGTTGATATTGATGTTGTTTTAACTAGTCAGCAGCTACATAAAATATATTGGCATGCTTATATATAGCCACCATATTTCAAACACAGATAGCGTTAGACTGAATAAGTATTATTGGCCAAAGTGCTCTCCAAGATTCAACCCATTAGTGACCACTCATAAAACTGTACTCACATGATGGATTTTTTAACATACCAGTTATGCAAGGTTCCTGTATTTCGCATTGAAACTGTAAAATATGTGTTACCTGAAGCGTACTGAAGTGCACTGATTACAATTATATACAGTATACGGCCTATATTACCCCTGCTACCCAGGACCTGCTGGCGCGTAATGACGCGCATCTGTCATCGTTTTTCTAATCAGTTACCCTAGTTAATCCTCTGTTTGTCATTCAGTGTTGCATGTTTCATGCTTGTCTCACATCTGTTTGAATTATTTCAGTGATTTACTACATGTTGTTGTTTGTCAGAACCTTTTTGGAGTATTCCACCAGTATCGAGTGTAGGAACATATTCTGTTGTGTTAACTCAAGCTCCTGAAGTATTCTACAAGTGTTCTGCATTAAAGAAAGGATCCTTTTGGTTCCACATTTGTCTTCTGCTCCTAATTATTGGAACGTGACAGGATAACCAACCATTTTAAAATGGACACAATGGATAAAGCCGGACTAAGTGGAGCATTAGAGCATTAATTAATTATGAAGCAACACCTCCACCAGCTTGCTAACAAGGGTAAAACAATGAAGGTGCTTTAACATTTTAGATGCCTAGATACCACAGGTTCCACCAACTCCTCCGTATCTGAAACAGAACCCCGGGCAACCAATCCTGCTTTTACGCCTGAACCAATCCTGCTTTTACGCCTGAACCAATCCTGCTTTTACGCCAGTTGGTGGTCTGAGTGATTTTCTCCCAGAATGCTACAATGGCCACCCCAACAGATGCTGCAGTTTCTTCCTACAGATTAATTTGTAGTTTACACACCAAACAGGGTATAACACACCAGGTAGAGCTAAGGTAGCCACAGTCATCTCTATTCTTACAGACCCTTGAGTCAGCTACAGCGGTTGGGGAGAGGGTGTTACGTCCCCCAGTATAAGGCTACGTTTACACATGGCCGGCTATTTTCATAAACTGACATTTCACGCTCTCTGTTTTCAAAATTAACACTGTGCACACCCGTCCGTTTTCAGAAAAGTGTTTGTTTACATGAACCGTGTATATGCCGTCAAGAGCATGCCAAACGTGTAGGTGGCAATGTAACGAAAGGTTAAAGCCCACGTGAGCCAATCAGATTCCCGAAAACAGCCAAATTAAAAAGTAAACATAGGTCGTATACTGTGTTTACATACTGTGACGTTGGCTGCCTAAACCTCAGTCTTTCTCAGTTTACATGCAAACGTGCAAACTGAGTTTTCCAAAATCTCCACTTTGGCCGGAGTTTTTAGAAAGAATCGTTTTCAGAGGCAAATTCTCAGTTTGCATGCAAATGAAGGGCACAAACTAAGTCTAAGTGTACATGTATTTCTGTGTGTTCTTGTTCTGTGTGTGTTTGTTCTTTTCAGTTTGTCTGTTCCCCACAGGTGGCACAAATCAGGCCAAATCATCACTTATCAATGACTCCTCCCTTCCATAATCTGGTTCACCTGGATCCAGTCCACATCAATCCCATCATGCCCTTCAACAGTAAATAATGTGCCATTTTGTGTTCAATCTCTCTTTTCTCTCTCTCTCTCTCTCTCTCTCTCTCTCTCTCTGTGCATGCTGGGAGTGGGTGGAACGAGTGATTGGAGCGTGGCTGTGAGAGCGGCTGGTTTTCGAACTACTACGGTTTGTCCTTTTACATGTTCACATTTATCACATTATTTATCGTTTACGTGCACATTTTCTCGTATCTGTAGCGGTGAGGGCGTCAGCCAGC
>JACXGM010023416.1:0-16221 GCA_016801145.1 Umbra pygmaea
ATTATTAGGACATGATGTAACAGATAAGGTTTTTATTATTAGGACATGATGTAACAGATAAGGTTTTTATTATTAGGACATGATGTAACAGATAAGGTTTTTATTATTAGGACATGATGTAACAGATAAGGTTTTTATTATTAGGACATGATGTAACAGATAAGGTTTTTATTATTAGGACATGGTGTAACAGATAAGGTTTTTATTATTAGGACATGGTATAACAAATAAGGTTTTTATATTAGGACATGATGTAACAGATAAATCTTAATAGGACATGGTGGTGTTACCGCTAAATTGTTGGATTGACATTTGTTTACATGCTGGGTTACCTGCAAAAACATTCTAAATCTTCCACCTTTCCATTTCTTACTCTTTTTTTCTAGGTTCTTGGAATAAGGATCGGCTTGATGTGGAGAGAGAATTTTTCCGGATCCTGATAGCCAACCTGCCACAAGGTAAAACTGCATGTCTTCACGGGTCCACTAGACCCGAAGTTCCGAGTCCACATTTCTATTTTGCATTCGGATCCGGATCGGGTCTGACGTAATTGCAACGGTTCTCGGGTATATGCAATTTATTTGGATTTATTTTTATTTACTATAATTGTTTCATGTTTTATTGGCAAATATCATTACATTTGCTTACGTAGGCTTATTTTAAGCATAGCCTAATTATTCGAATTTTTGAGCGCTTATTAAGCCAGGCCAACTGTTTACACAATTGATGTACAATTGACGAGCTTTCAATTTCAATTTTATACTGTTTAACCTTAATTTGATTATGATTATTTGTTAAGTCACCTTAATAAAGTTCATATAAATATTGTGAAGGTTCGGTGTGGTGTTGTATTCCTATCTGTCTTTT
This sequence comes from Umbra pygmaea, assembly GCA_016801145.1. NCBI lineage: Eukaryota > Metazoa > Chordata > Actinopteri > Esociformes > Umbridae > Umbra > Umbra pygmaea. The sequence continues at coordinate 868 of JACXGM010023416.1, forward strand.
CTCTTTGTTGCACTATTACGCTATAGATAGTGTTGCCTGTTGTGGCACAATTTTAAGGTTATGTTAATTGTTTCGGGAATGAACGGGTCTTTTGGACCCGAACGGGCATGGGTCCGTTTGTCCAAAAAATCTCAGGTATTTTTCGGGTACGGGTCTATTTGTACACGCGTCCATTCGGATCGGGTCTCAAATCTTGGCGGTTTAATTTATGCAAATCAGGGCGGGTCTACAAGACTTGGATTCATTTCTAGCTCCTATTACGTGGCACCTGCAACTACGTTGTATTTTAATGTTCCCTGGATTTGTCGTCAGAAAAAAATCAATTTAATACCATCTATTTGCTTGAGTCTCCCTTTCTCTGTCATGACACTGTGACATATAGTAAAAGGTGTTAATCTATCCCTGCATGTCTCTTTTTAGAGCATCTGAAAAAACTGCTTCGAACAGAGAAAGAAGCTATACAGAACAGGGGCCGTTATTGGGATGAGATGTCACCAGGTAGAGTCATGTTCGATCCTTTCCTACAGGGCACATCATGTTGTTTAATGTCAGAAATCTGGGTTATATTTGATTTTCTACTGTCACAATCTTTCCTTTTTTGTTCGATTTTGTTGTAGGTTCTCCGGGGGATTTGCCTTACCAGCCCAGCAGAGAGAGAGGTTAAATGCTATTATCAGTCCCACAACAAAAGGCTTTCCTTATAGCCTGCTGTTGTTTTTGGCCCCTGGTGGTAAAAGATGCAGTGAGAAGAAAAAAATATGTACTATGTCATAACCTCTAGTTAGCGCCAGGAATTTCATAATTACTTGTATGAGAGTGATCATACTTTTCATGCACATTGGATCAACCTAGTTTATACATAAGGTAAAATTGTAGAGACCTCAACCCAACAATTAGTTGCATTGTCAAGATGTTCAGATTTTGTGATGTTGGGACGAAGTTGGTGAGCCTGAACTGACGACTGGGACATCATAGAATTCTCCCAATGCAGTTCGGTACTGGTTTCATACACTCTTGGTCTATAATTTCTTGTAGTGGTTCAGCCTTACCAGGAAGTACGCGACAAACAGAAAGTTTAGATGCCACCCTAAATCCATTACCAACAGGCTTTATGAAACCTGTGAAAACTACAATATTATTTTTTGCTTAAACAGACTTTTTAAAGCAATATTGTATAGACCTTAACTAGACCATATATTTAGATATTTAGGTTAACAGCTAAGATGTTGATTGTGACACCTGCAGTCACTTAAATGTCTACCTACACAGAATGGTTTTAGTTTCATACTGTCTTTGTTTCTTTACTTTTGTAGTGGTTCATCCTAACCAGGAGCTTCCAAACTGGCAGAAAGGTTAGCATCCTAAATTTCAGATGTTAATTAAAGGAACATGCCACCGTTTTTTAAATAGGGTTATTCACCATCTCACCTAGATGTAGACAGGTGGGCAAGCTTATCTTTGTCTCAGTGCATGCATTGTCTTAGTCTGGCAGCACAGCCGCTAGCTTAGTTTAGCATAGTGCATGGAATCCTATGTTGCCGTTCAAGATGTTGGGATTAAAGGTGACCCAAAAACTACAGAAACAGAAACTAATTACAGTAAAGCACTGTTATTTGGGTAAGGGTTAGCGTGATATCTCTACACCCAAGTAACAGTGCTTTGGCTGTGCTTCGCCCCAATATATCTGCCTACGAAATTGCCTAGTAATAATCTGCATTGCTATTTGTACTTGTTGTGAATACGGAGGCCACAAGAAGTAATTAGGTTTTGTTTATGTAGTAGTTGGGTCACTTTAACTGATGACATGCTAACCGGCAACATAGGATTCCATTCACTATGCTATGCTAGCTTTTTTGGCTTTACTGTTAGTAGACAGTATTATTAGAGCATCCTTAATTTCAGATTTAAATTAAGACAATCTACATGAACATAAATTGTAATGTAGCTCTATCATGAACTGGCAGTTTTCTGAACAATAAAGAGCAACTTTAGTTCTGGTGCCTTGGACAAATCCCAAATTTGCACATGTTAGCATCTTTCAACTTAAGAGTGGATTTGGTGCATATGTTTTTAATGTTGAATGATTCAATCTGAGCAAAACATTTGAAAGATTATAATGTCTTCTTAACGTCTTTCAATCTGAGAAATATCTTTTGAATGTTGTGTACCAGTTGTTGAGAAATACCTGTTAATTGATCACATTTTTGTCAGATCAGCAGTGCCAAGAATGCGGTAGTCTTTTTGGTTGTTGCTACTTCATACAATCCATGCATTTATATTATTTGCTTTTGGCAAAAACAGTTTTGATAGATTTACAGACGAGATCCTTGTCGTTCCAGTGGTATATAACATGGCGGTGTTCGCACACGTTTACAATCCGTAATTAACCGTAATTAACCGGCGTACCCTCAAGATAAAGAGGTTAAATGTCTACCTACACACATCTGTTTTACTTACATACTGTCTTTGTTTCTCTACTGTTGTAGTGGTTCGGCCTCCCCTAGAGCTTCCAAACCAGCAAAAAGGTTAGACTCTTATCCTCAATCTCTTACCGATGAACTTCCTGAATCCTGTGGAAAGCTTAAATCTAGATGTGCTGAGAGCGGCTAACTAATGACTTCCTATGAAAAATATTATTTTGGCTTTTCTGTAATTAGACTCATACAGTTATATTAGAGCATCCTAAATTTTAGATGTTCATTAAGACAATCTACATAAACATAAATTGTACAGTAGCTCTATCATGAACTGACAGTTTTCTTAACAATAAAGAGTGACATTAGTTCTGGTGCCTTGGACAATTCCCAAATTTGCACGTGTTAGCATCTTTCAACTTAAAAGGAGTTGATTTGGTGCATATGTTTTTAATGTTGAATGATTCAAACTGAGCAAAACATTTGAAAAGTTATAATGTCTTCTTAACATCCTTCGATCAGAAAAATGTCTTATGAATGATGTGTACCAGTTGTTGAGTAATAACTGTTTATTGATCACATTTATGTCAGATCAGCAGTTCCAGAAATGTGGTAGTCTTTTTGGTTGTTGCTCCTTCATACAATCCATGCATTTATATTATTTGCTTTTGGCAAAAACAGTTTTGATAGATTTACAGATGAGATCCTTGTCGTTCCAGTGGTATATAACATGACGGTTTTCGCGCATGTTTACAATCTGTAATTAATCGATGTATGTGACTTTTGCAGCCAGGTCTCGGTACCGGGTACCCTTGGGATGAAAAGGTTAAATGTCGACCTACACATATGTGTCTTAGTTACATACTGTCTTTGTTTTTCTACTGTTGTAGTGGTTTGGCCTCACAAGAAGATTCCAACCCAGCAGAAAGGTTCGACTCTATCCTCAATCTCTTACCGATGAACTTCCTGAATCCTGTAGAAAGCTTAAATTTAGATGTGCTGAGAGCGGCTAACTAATGACTTCCTATAAAAAATATTATTTTGGGTTTACTGTTAGTAGACTCATACAGTTATATTAGAGCATCCTAAATTTTAGATGTTCATTAAGACAATCTACATAAACATAAATTGTACAGTAGATCTACTGTATCATGAACTGACAGTTTTCTGAAGAATGAAGAGCAACATTAGTTCTGGTGCCTTGGACAATTCCCAAATTTGCATGTGTTTGCATCTTTCAACTTAAGAATGGATTTGGTGCATATGTTTTTAATGTGGAATTATTCAAACTGAGCGAAACATTTGAAAAGTTATAATGTCTTCTTAACATATTTCAATTGGAGAAATGTCTTTTGAATTTTGTGTACCAGTTGTTGAGAAATACCTCTTAATTGATCACATTTATGTTGGATCAGCAGTGCCATAAATGTGGTAGTTGGTTTGGTTGTTGCTGCTTCATGTAATCCATGCATTTACATATATTATTTGCTTTTGGCATAAACATTTTTGATAGATTTACAGATGATATCCTTGTCGCTCCAGTGGTATATAACATGGCGGTTTCATTAATGTTTACAATCTGTAATTAACCGATGTATGTGACTTATGCAGCCAGGTCCGGTACCGGGTACCCTCAGGATAAAGAGGATAAATGTCTACCTACACAGATCTGTTTTACTTACATACTGTCTTTGTTTCTCTACTGTTGTAGTGGTTCGGCCTCCCCTAGAGCTTCCAAACCAGCAGAAAGGTTAGACTCTTATCCTCAATCTCTTACCGATGAACTTCCTGAATCCTGTGGAAAGCTTAAATCTAGATGTGCTGAGACCGGCTAACTAATGACTTCCTATGAAAATATTATTTTGGCTTTACTGTTAGTAGACTTTTACAGTAATATTAGAGCATGCTACATTTCTGATGTTATTTACGACATCTACATAAACATAAATTGTACAGTAGCTCTATCAAGAACTGACAGTTTTCTTAACAATAAAGAGTGACATTAGTTCTGGTGCCTTGGACAAATTCCAAATGTGCACATGTTAGCATCTTTCAACTAAAAAGGAGTGGATTTGGTGCATATGTTTTTAATGTTGAATGATTCAAACTGAGCAAAACATTTGAAAAGTTATAATGCAGCAGATTAGTAAAAAAATTGTTTACTTATGTATACAAGCATGAAATTTGGCACAGATACTCTCTAAGGGCCACTATTTTGGAAAAAGGCATTGGCCAATCAAAAATTCAATATACCAGCCATTTTTCAGGATGGTCGCCATTGCTATTCAATGCTTATTAAATCAATTGTTCAAAAAGTAATCCAAGCATATAATTTGATACAAATACTCTCTTACATGTTATTGGAAAAAGATGCTTGTTCCTCAAAAATTCCAGATGGCCACCATTTTTAAAGATGGCCACCATCCCTGTCAAATAGTCATAATGTCCGCTTTGTCTGCCTCCTCTCCTTTGACCTGTCTGGCTTAGTTAAACTTGCCGTGGATATAAAAAAAAACAGGGCACAGCTCTCAGGTTCATTGGAGAACACAAGGCTCTCCACCACGGCAAGGTGCAGTCCACAGAGAGGAAGAACCACTGTTAGAAAAAGGAAGTGGCCAGCAAAAATTCAGGATGGAAACCATTTTTCAAGATGGCTGCCATACCTGTCCTATGTTCATTGCCACTGTTTCCAAATAGTGATAAAGAAAATATGCCACAAATACTATGTTAAGGCCACTTTTTGGAAAAATTAGATGGCCAATAAAAAATTCAAGATGGAGACCTTTTTCAAGATGGCTGTCATTTCGGTAGTATGTACACTGATGCCAGGGGCGTCGGACTGGGGGTAAAACCAATACTGATTACCAGGGCCCAACGGGAGAGAGTGCTCTTGAAATGTCTGGAGTATATTGGGGTTGAGGAACATGGGGGCCCATCAGGACTGCCTATACATAGGGCCCAGGACCTTGTGCTACACCGCTGACTGATGCACACATGCATGTTAGCAAAAATACTCTAAAAGCCACACTTTTAGAAAAAGGCAATCACAAAAATTTAAGATTCATTTTTTAAGGTGGGTGTTGGTTTAATAGTGTACTCTGTTGGGACTGAGTTAAAAGGAAGGATTGAAAAAGAAACACAAGTTCTATTCACATTTTTACCAGCTCAAAGGCCTTGTGGTTAGAGTGTCCAAACTGAGATTGAGAGGTTGTGCCCTGCTGAGTCATAATAAAGACTATTAAAATGGTAGCCTATGCCTCCCTGCTTGGCAGTCAGCAAGTGTTGTATTGGGGACAACACATCCAGGAAGGTGTACATATACATCACGGTGCAGAATCAGGAAGTCGTTATTTGGTCCACCGCAAGGCTACTTACTTTTTTATTCACATTTGCAATTGCACAGTTCTGTGCAAAACACTTGCATCTTCCACGGCACTCTGATTTGCAGCCTCACTTTGCTAGTTGTTCACAACTTTGTGCGACTGGTGCATTTGCTGTCCAGAAGACCCCCCATTGTTGCCTCATGCAGCCTGCCTGATATGCAGCACGTTTAGTGTGTTGAAGCAGAGCTGCTCTTGTTGGAGGAATGGCTTCATATAGCCTCTGCTTTCGGGCAAACATGTCAAGTCTAGCCTCGTCTACACTAACAGCTGTGCTTGATCGATCATACAGCAGGACCACAAACTTCTCAAGGATCTCCAGGTCACTGTCAGTCAGAACAGGAGGGTATTGCACAGCTTAAAACAGCCCTATAACATGGTACAGGTCATGAACACCAATCCAACGTAGGCTCACACCATGCCCAAATGTAACCCACAGCTTAAAACAGCCCTATAACATGGTACAGGTCATGAACACCAATCCAATGTAGGCTCATACCATGCCCAAATGTAACCCACAGCTTAAAACAGCCCTATAACATGGTACAGGTCATGAACACCAATCCACCGTAGGCTCACACCATGCACAAATGTAACCCACAGCTTAAAACAGCCCTATAACATGGTACAGGTCATGAACACCATACCACCGTAGGCTCACACCATGCCCAAATGTAACCCACAGCTGCTGGAGACCAAGATCCTGGAGGGATGGGAAGATGCTCAATGCTGTAACAAGAATATCAGTGTCATTGGCTTTGATCATTATGGATTTGCTGTCCTCCTCTGTGGCATGTTTGGCATGACCTCCCTGGCCTCTTTTAGACATTGTTTCCATTTTGAGGCTTGATGGATTGTACACATCAAACACAATATGTGTGCTCTTTTACGTGCTGGCATATGCATGTATACTGGGTAGAACATCCAGTGCTGCTTAGTCCTCAAATATCTTCAATCTTTTTGGTGGTACTGTATGGACCAAAGCTGAACCATCTATGATGATGACTTCAGTGTCTCGTTCTTTTTCTGGGGATGTAGCATAAAGTTTTCCACCCTCACTCAGTGCAGCGGGGTAGTGCTGATTCTCATGTTGGAAGAACTCCTGCAGGTCACATTCTTTGCTCTGACAGGAGATAAAGAGTTTGGAGAATAGTTGGCAATCCTCCGTCAAATATTTCTGCTTTGATGGCTCAACAGTAGTGGTTTCTTGGCTGAAGAAGTTGACTCTATTTCTCTTGATTAGATCATACAAAGTGGTTGGGTTCTCTTCCTGGGCTTTTGTCTGTCCTTTCTTAAGGTGTGTTGGTAGGAGTTCAGCAGAGTTGGGATTCGCAATATCTCTTGTGTCCATAGAATACAGATCACGACGCTCCTCACCAAATGTCCTTTGTCAGATGCTGAAATACAGAGACAATGGTGCCATTGAATGATGTTGTAGCAGGTCTTGCAGAAGGATTGTGGTCAATGTTGTCCATGATAGGGGTGAACAGCCCTTTCCGTAGCATGGGTGGACAGACCACACCCTCCTCAACATACTTGCATAATGTGGCATCTCTCAGTTGAGCTGATATCTCCAGCACCGGGTCATATGAGAAACTCATACTATGTTCATGCAGCATTTTAACCAGGCTTCTCTTCCTGGTTTTTGCAAACACAGACATACCAATGTATGCTGGGACTGGAGTTTCTCTATCTTTGGAATGTCTGTGGGCAGCTGCTCCCTCTTTGTACCGGGAGAAGCAGTTGTACTGAAACAGTTGCACAATAGCCTGGGCAGTCTGTGAAGTGCCAAATCTCAGCTGCAATTTGATGTCGGCTCCATGTTCTACCATACAAACAAATTGCAGGAGAGATGAGGGGATGGCCTCTTTGATACATCCCTCATGGAATGTTCCATCAAATCTACACTGATGATCCAGAATATGCCCTCTCAGGATTTTTGCAGCCTTGGCCATGATAAGTGCCTCTGAGTCTTCAGACGCTTCAGAGAGAGCCATGCCAACATCATTCTGGAAAGCCAGGAGCACATCTCTGCCCTGTTTGTGCGCTGTGAGTTCAGGGATCTCAGCCAACAGTTTTTCCTTTAGTCTAATAGAGTTAACTGTAGGGGAATGTACACCCAGTTGAGTTAGACGCTGCTGGTACAGGTTACACATATCTGTGAGACGGAAGGCGGAAAGACCATCAGAATTGAGACTGGTTTCAACAATATAGGCGACCAGTTCAGAAAGAGCCATAGGAAAGATGGCTGGTTGAACAGTTTCACTCTGTGACGCTTTCTCAAGCCTTCTGAGGTGGAGTTTCTCTCTGTTGTAAAGATGAATGAGACACAAATGATGGTATTTAAGCTCCTGTGCAATGGCATAAGCACCACTTAGTTGAGCCAAAAATTTACCATCATTCAGTGTTTGTGTACATTCGTGTAGTCTGTCATTCAGGTGCATTGTCATTACCTGATGTAGGTCAGATTCAGGAGATATGTTATCATCACCTTCATCCAGTTGTTCCAGGTCTCTCCCGCGCCGACACAACCTGTCAATTCAGGTGCGGCTATCTAACTACATCTATTACTAGACACTGAACCCAATGCTGAGCAGTAAAGTCACCAGTGTGTCCAAGCTGTGTAATGACATTCACTCTATTAAACAAAACCTTCCTTAACACATTAAATTGAGCTCTGACAGAAATGGTGGCCATCTTGAAAATGGTACCATCTTGAATTTTTGATTGGCACAAACATTTTCTGCATGAGAATGTTCCTTGAAGAATATTTGTACCAAATTTGATGATAGCATCACCATTAGAAAATTGATGTCAGGATTCAAGAAAATGGCAGCCATCTTTTGGGTGGCCAATGTCTTTTTCCCAAAAAGTGACCCTTAGAGAGTATCTGTTCCAAATGTCATGCTTGTATACCAATTTGAATGATTCTCTTGAAATTAATCTGCTGCACTATTTTAAATGTTGTGTACCAGTCGTTGAGTAATACCATTTTTATCACATTTATGTCAGATCAGCAGTGCCAAAAATGCGGTAGTTTGGTTGTTGCCAATTCATGCAATCCATGCATTTATATTATTTGCTTTTGGCAAAAAGTTTTGATAGATTTACAGATGATATCCTTCTTGTTCTAATGGTATAAAACATGACAGTTTTCGCGCATGTTTACAATTGTGTAATTAACCGATGTATGCAGCCAGGTTCTGGAACCGGTGAAGAGGTTAAATGTCTACCTACACAGATCTGTTTTACTTACATACTGTCTTTGTTTCTCTACTGTTGTAGTGGTTTGGCCTCACAGGAAGATTCCAACCCAGCAGAAAGGTTCGACTCTATCCTCAATCTCTTACCGATGAACTTCTTGAATCTTGTGCAGAACTTAATCCTAGATGTGCTGAGACCGGCTAACTAAAACTTCCTATTAAAAAATTACTTTGGCTGTACTGTTAGTAGACTCTTACAGTTAGGTTAGAGCATCCTAAATTACAGTAATTTAGGATGCTCTAACCTAACTGTAAGATTACAGTAAATGTTCAGTAAGACGATCTATATAAACATAAATTGTATTGTAGATCTATTGTATCATGAACTGACAGTTTTCTTAACAATAAAGAGCAACATTAGTTCTGGTGCCTTGGACAATTCCCAAATTTGCATGTGTTCGCATCTTTCAACTTAAGAGTGGATTTGGTGCATATGTTTTTAATGTTGAATGAGAGATTCAAACTGAGCAAAAAATTTGAACGGTTATAATGTCTTCCTAAATGAATCAAAGTGACTTTTTTACCTGTCAACCAGTGATATTGTGAAACATCTAAGATGTTGGGTTGAAAGTCAGGCCCTGGGACTTTGGATAGGACACCTGTAATTGTTCAAATATAATTCTATATACGTTTAGTGGTTTAGTAATTAATTTTCTCTCTCAGAAGTGCGCCAGCCTGAATCCCTTACCAACAAACTTTCTGAAACCTGTGAAAAACTTGAATATTCTTTAGGCTTGTTACCTATAAAGTGATATTGTATTGACGTGATTTTAAACAGATATTTTTGTATTTTTGTACTAACGTTTCTCTTTTGATGTAGAGGTTGGGCTTAGCAAATATGTTCCCAACCATCAGAGGTTACATGCTCAAACTCCTTACCAGCAGACTTCATGAAATCTATGAAAAACTATATCATGTTAATGTTAACAAATTCTTAAAGTGATATTGTAGTGACTGTAACCCCAGACTTCTTTACATTGCCAAGAGTTTGTTATCTTTTGGTGTAAAATTACATCTCCCTACCTGTTTTAGCTTGATACTGAAAATCTTTCTCCCATGTTGTGTGTAGTGGTTTGGCCAAGCAAGAATATTCCCAACCGTCACAGAGGTTAGATGTCTATACCAAAAACCCTTTGTGAAACCTGTAAATATTTTGTTGGCTTTGTAAAGAACAATTTCCAAACACAGAATTTATAGCCTGCCCTGCACTAACTGTGCAAACAGTTATTTTTGTGGATATTTTCTAGGCGAGAGGTGTTTGACAGATACTTAGATGGAGCAGTAGCTTACCTGTGTTGGAGAAATATGACTAATAGCTAGCTTCAGGAACATTTTAACTTGTGTATTCCTTCATCATTTATACCAAAATAAAAAATATGAAGTTGGATGGATTCTGTTTAGATAAGAGCATCTGCTAAATGTAAATCCTTACCCCATAACCTTCACATTATACTTTAAAAGGAGCATGTCATAACCCTTGTTTTTATTTACTTGTAGGTGATCAAGAAAATTGTTTAGAAGAGGACAAAGAATTCTTTAGGATCCTCATTAATAACTTGCCATCAGGTAAAATACCTTCCTTGACCATTTACTAACAGGCTTTTCTAAAACCTTTCGTAAAACACAATAAAACCTATTTAAAGAATAACGTTTGGATTAAACAAAATGCCAGGTGGTATTCCACATTCCACCAATACATGCATGCTTGCTCTAATCCTTCAACAGTACAGCCCTGAGAGCTAAAAGCACATTTTATGTTATCAAAGTGCATAAAGATGACTCTCAAAAAAGTTAAGAGACAACTGCAAATGTTTCTTAAATCAACCCCATTGAAAACCTCTGGAATGTGATCAAGCGGAAGTTGATATAAACACATAAGTATTGTGTTGTTTAAAAAGTTTTATGAACTTACTATCTTTGCATAATTAGAGATCTGACAACACTGCATCTTTTTATTTATTTTGACCATGTCACAACCTGGCAAGGATTATAGCCAAGGTGTGGCAGGAAATATGAACTCAGAGATTGGACTCATTTAGTATATAAGCATTGTCTTTCTCTGTATCCGTGTTGATTTATATTCCCTTGCTATGCATGGTAGATTTAAATTATTTTTATGTATGATGTACATGTGGCGCCTTCCTTCTGTTCACCTGGAGTATAGTCTGCTTTAATTTGCTTAACGTATGGCAGGTGTGTGTTATTGCTGATTGGATGCAGCCTGTGTAGTCAGTCTGCATTTAGGTTCGGGTGAACAGGAGGAAGGTGCAATTCATTATTATATTGTCCCAATTGCTATGCTTGCGAATGGATGATCCTGTCAAGTGAGTGGTATTTTCCAAAGTAAATCTCACTATGCTAGGTGAGATTCAGTACAGACGGCAGATATCTACAACTGTGTGCCTTCCCCACGTTATGGGTCATATGTAGTTATTTGTGATCAGGCGTACTAATTACATATATTAACCGTGTCCACGCCCCGTTAGAGTGTGTATATATATCTCTAATTAAGTTGTGCAATCCTGTACCTGTCTGGCTTCACTGCTATACCGTATGGATTGTTATGCTCACTAAGCGTATTGTCACAGAGCTATTCATTAAACAAGACAAACCATCTACATACCTGTCGGTCTCTCTCTCTAGACAACACTGCAATACATGACAGACCAGTTGTCATTTTCTGAAAATAAATGCTCTAAATTATACAATTTATTATTTGAAATTTGGGAGAAATATTGACTGAAATTTATGGAAAAAAACTAAACTTTTTACCCAAACAATTACCGTTCAATAGTAAAACCAGAGGCATTGATGATATTTCAGTGGTCTCAAAATTTTTCCAGAGCTGTGTATTCCTAGAATTTTCAGTTTTCTGCTGAGAAATATACAGTAACATGCACATAAAATTAATGATTTAATTAAATTGTCCTTGTGCATGGTTGATGTTCTCAACTTTAGTTACAATTAACTACATACTGTATATTATTATCTTCTCTTTTTATGATTATGAAGCCATATGGGCCAAGTCCCTTAGCTTGAAGTGTTATTATTTCCTTTGTCTCTCTTGCTGTAGAGCACCTGGCAGAATGGTTTCAAGCTGAAAAAGAAGCTGTCGAAAGTATGAGAGAAAGGCTGCCAGAAGGTAACGTGTCATCATCAATCCCTTAAAAAAATGGATTTTAAATAAATGTAATAAATGGAAACTGAACTGTTTAACACGTTAGGTGTCTCAGTGGACAGGGAGTATATTTGTAATTCTAAGTCTGCTGGTTTGATTCCTGTGTGGCCAATTGTTTTGGTGGCCATGAGCAAGACACTTTATCCTAAGATGCTCCAGGCTCTGAAAAAGAGTGTCTGCTAAATTGCAAAAATATACAAAACTTAACAGGCACATAAAGCAATGTTGTAGCAACCGTAAAGAGATACTTCAACGATTAGCATTAAGCTTTGGTAGTATAATACCCGGTAGTATTTTCGAATGACCGTGCTTCCCTCCCTCTTGTCCCCCTGAGACGAGGCTAATCGGTGAAGTATCCCTTTATTCTGGTCAGCTGGCAGTCTGTAAACACAAGTCTTGAGGTTTTACAAGTCTTTTTAAAGAGCACATCTGAAAGACACTTTCTGTGGTTTTTGACCACTGGTTAAAGTGGCATTGCTGAATGTGTTCTGACACTTGTGTTTTGTTATGTATCGGTATGTGCTTATTTGCGCCCCATTTGATCAAAATGACTCACTTTCAAACATGGAACTATGGTACATGGCTAACTGTGGTATTGTAGTGTTGCCACTTATAGGTGATACAAAGATAAACAACATACAATACATCCCTCCCACAATGGGATGTTTAAAAATGTACTATGTTCATCAAAATAGGACTACATCTTTAATATCCTATGGTTGTTTTCTTGTTGTAGATATTTTGGATCTATGGACTGACATGTTAATGCTCGTACCAAACCAACAACTAGGTAAATCTATTCCTCAGGCCCTAAACTGCAGCTTACACATGTACATACTGTACGTACGCACACTCCCTGACATCATTCATCAAGTTTCATTCTACAAATTTGGTTGAGTTGTCGTAGCAGGGAGACCAATCAAGTCTTCTCCTTTTCCCCACTTTTGTCTATCAATTTTATGTGCTGTCTCATCCCAACAACTTCCTATGTACTGTATCTCTGCGACGCCAGGATGGTGGTATTTTAAAGTAAGCATTTTTTTTAAATGCGTGTTAATATTAGTTCCCTCTTGGTCCCTTTCTTTTTTACAGCCTACCGAAATGAGGATCGGCTGGCTGTGGAGAGAGAATTTTTCCAGATCCTGTTAGCAAACATGTCACCAGGTAAAATGTCTGCCTTAATCAATTAATATATTGCTGTTCTAAAACCTGCAGCAAACTAGAATATTCCCTTTAGAATGTTAACAGATTCATATTAATTTTATTCATTTAATGTCCAGCCCAGTGAATGCTGGTGTTGACATCAGACTGAGACATGGACTCTTTAAAAGTATTGTTTATTTTATGTGTTAGGTGTGCCAATGCTTTGCATTGCAGTTTTATGACCTACTAACATCATGTATATCCCTTTAAGGAATGTGACACCTCTCTCTAGTTTGGCCATTGCTATGATAGAGTTATAGTTGTTAGGCTGGTATCTTGTAGATCTAATGATTAATGATTACGTTCAGCTGTGTTCTAGTAGTCAGTAGTTTTCCTATATATGTTGGCCAAACTAGAGAGGTGTCAGGCGTTGATTCATCCTGTTACATAAGTTCGTATTTCTGTCAATTCTGTAAGTTTCTAAAGGTGTGCTTTGGAGTTTGGAAGTGAACTCGTATGTTAAACTGTCAGTGTCTATGCTTCCATGATCATAGTCAGGTATATAAGTATACATGTTGTGCACTCGCTCCTATTGTTCACCTGCAACTGTTATTCATGTCTGTTACCCGGATGATCTCTTTATATTAAACACAAGCAAAAACTATCTGACTCCCGCGTTGGTCTCCCTCTCTGCACTAGCACACCTGGTGAACTTGTCCAGAGGTTCTGACCTTTTGGTTGGAGAAATATATATGTATTGAGTTAATTATGGCTAAATCTAGATTGTCAGTTTGCTAATCACTTAAACTCTAGACAGCATTGCTGTTTTGAACCTTCCCATGTGTTTCTAAAGAGCACACATTACTTGCTAATCTGTTGTGTTTTTGTTCCTCTCCGGTTGTAGAGACCATGAGAAGATGGTTTCAAGCAGAGAAAGAAGTTATAATGAGCATGGGACAGATGTCATCAGGTAAAATGCCCCCCCCCAGGTATTTCTAAAACCTGTCAGAAATAGCATATTCCTCTGGCTTGTTGACTTCTGGTGATATTGTATTGAGATAAAAGATGCATTCTTGTTTACCTTCTAATGCCTGTGTATTTATACTGTAGATGTATCCTGTTCCACATTGTAGATATCCTGCATTTCCTGCATCCTAAAAGTTTAAAAGCTCAAAAATGTTTATGCTACTGTTTACATTATATTGTACATCAAAGTATATTATATTGTTCATATACTGTAGATACATGTACATAGCCTATATACGTACATATACCTGTTCACATACTGTATATATCCTGATCTGATTCTGCTCATATACTGCACCTTAAAGGTAAAAATGTTTACATTCTGTGATTTATGTACAAATAAGACGTGCACCAATAGACCAGAAAAAATCCTTGGTTGTTCAAACTTACTTTGCAATAAATCTTTCTAATTCTGATTGTTGAGCCAAAGCGGGTGCCCACAAGCTCATAAACATAGCTCGCCGTTAAGATTTCCTCATCTCAGTTTGATTGTCAGTTATGCAATCCATACTTCCTCCACTTTAGCGAAACATACATCACACACTTTTGTGGAGATTGCCTTACTGACACAAACTAGGGAAACGCATCCTCTCCAAAAGTCAGATTTCAAGCCAACTGCCGTAAGATAATGATTCTATTTAGATGCATAGAAAATAAACAATATTAGACACAGCCGGACTAAAGTGGGGGCCTCAATATTGTTTTCCAATCACGAACATTGCGGAATGCGTCTTTAATCCAGGTGATCTTTTTAAGCCGCTCTGATTTTGTTGGTATGCTGGCTAAGGAAGTGTGTTGAAGTGTGATCTTTACATAAAGCATTTGTGCTAATCTTTTGCTGTTCTTTTTTTTAGGGAATGTGAGACCTGGTTCAGACCCAGGGTATTCTCCTCCACTGAGACCTGGTTCAGACCCAGTGTATTCTCCTCCACTGAGACCTGGTTCAGACC
>JACXGM010023417.1:0-16000 GCA_016801145.1 Umbra pygmaea
CAACTTGTTCACTCCATGTCCAGAAGAGTTGGTGATGTCCTTAAAAATCAACTTGTTCACTCCATGTCCAGAAGAGTTGGTGATGTCCTTAAAAATCAACTTGTTCACTCCATGTCCAGAAGAGTTGGTGATGTCCTTAAAAATCAACTTGTTCACTCCATGTCCAGAAGAGTTGGTGATGTCCTTAAAAATCACGGAGGACATACAACATATTAGATTTGGTAGAATGTGTTGTAGGGTGTATCATTTTTGAAACGCCTAATTTGCATAAAATGTATTATTTTCTTATCCCAATGATGTTGGTGACCAACATGTGATGTTCTTAATGAAAGCAGATGCTTCACAGACCTCAGTTCAGTAAAATTTCAGCTAATTGTTCTGTGTTCACTGAGAAATTTATTCAAATCTTCATTTTCAAAGGGGGTGTACTCATTCACGCTGAGTACTGTACATATATACTGTATATGGTGTGCATTTTAAAATGTATGATGTAAGTCTCATGTCATACACCAATTTGAAAATTATGTAATATGTTGTAATTCTACTGTAGCCCTCTACATGCTTGGAAGTCGAAACGTATAGCCTGCGTTTGATATAGCAACATGCCTATGTGCTCAGTCCTCGTTAATAATTGCGCACAATGTGGGTAGACGTTCAACAGAGCCTCTCGTATAAAGAATATGTGTTGTTCCGTGTATAGATTTGCTGGTGTTCGGGCAACGAAGCATTGACCTTGGTGGTGACTCCAGTCCCTGCATTGTTATTCAAGGCTGTGGAGATGAAGTGCCGCTGTAACAGAATCCCGTCTGTAGTACGGCTGCCGCATCACACCTTTGTGAAAACAGGGTCGGATGTTGCTCCTATTATCCAGAGATGCACTGCCAGCAGTTTACAGGTCCATCCCAGTGGTTGGGATTATGTGTGGGATCATATCAGATGTTTAATTTTAACAGCTCGTTTTTGAGATGTATAAGTCTGTTAAAAACTTCGATGAAAGTGTTCTCTTAATTGAGCGTGAGTGGGGCTGTTAGGTGTGTATAAGTCACATGTTGGGTCAGCTGATTGTATATATCCCTTTGTCAAATGTGTCTACCATTTTCTTGAAGACGCAGCAGGGTCAAACGTTGCCTTTGTATTAAATATGGGAGCTTAAAGCAGTGTTGCGGACATTAAGATCTCAGTATTTCTCATTTGTCCTGCACCTGTCAGAAGGTGGGATGTGCACACAATTAACTTTTATATATCAGATGTTCACAAATAAAGATTTACTTGCTTTGCAATGCTGATGTTTTCCTTGCACAAGTGTCCGTGTTAAAGTGGTAATGGTTCTCCTGAGCGGTGCTGTGATTGGTCTTGGAGTTCCCCTCACGCGCGGCCAGGAACGCGGTTCATTAGCATTTCTGGTTAACTTTACATATCGTGTAGATGAATATGCACCAGCTGAAGTTTTGGGACTGTTTTAAGTGTAAGGTTGTTTGGGTCATCTCAGAAACTGTCCAATGATGAGAATTAAGGATTACTACTAAACATTATATGCATAGAAAAAATACATAAAACATGTTTTAGAAAAAACAAGCGTTAATACTAAAAACATTATGAAGCTACATACTTTATTTTGAAAGACAATATTTCAATTTGCTTTCAATTGTTCCACTGATAATAAAGGTTACCGTATTAATGATGTTAATTTTTTTTACTTACCATTTAGATTCAGAATCACCGCTTAATTCGAGCAATAAAGTCCTTTTGTTAACACAAATCTCCACCCTCTGTGTGAGGCTAGGTAGTGTAGGACTGGGGGGAAAGGGTACTTCCGGGCTTCTGTGGAGGCGCCCTCAAATACGGGAAAAGGGCCTGGAATTTCATGCCACACCCCGGAGGCTAGACACTGGGGAGTTGAACTTTCAGTGCACCCCGCCTAGGGAAGTTTCAACGATTTTTGAATTAACATACAGGGAATGTGTCTAGATGTGGAGTGGAGGATTTGCAAGGTAGGAATTTAAAACGGCACAGGTGTTTTAATGTAGGAATATTTGCTTTTGCTATGAATTATTGAGTACCAAATAGCCTAACAAGTACATTCATAGCTTTTACATTACTCACATTGCAGCCTGTATCATTCAGTTTACATTGTCATTATCTCGAAACACTGGATGCATTCCATGGACTGCAACCTATAATTGCTCACAAATTGACCACTGTCATATAATTTTCGGTTTCCCTTTGTCAAGGTCTTTCTACTATGCTGTGTTTTTGGACAGTGCAGCTGGCCTACTTTTTCCCTGCACTAAGTTGGCATTCATGACTACCCACTCCAATCAAGCCTTCAGCGTCAGGTAGCCTCTTGCCTACAGCATCGCTGAAGCCGCCTGCGCACCAACCACCCTGAATGCAGGCCAAAGCCCAAACACCAGGGGAGTGAACTCGGTGGAAGCTAACAGCAGGAGAGTTTGCCTGTAGAGCACCTCCTTGATCCAGCTGGAATGTGCATAAATACCGGATGGATGAGCGGTTGAATGGCTGGATCAGTGTACTGTACACAAGTTAGTGTCTTCGCTAGTGAAAAATAGATAAGCTTGGGGAGAGCGACTCCCCGGGCAGATGGGTAGAGGAAGAGCTGGGGACGCTGACAGGGCAAAGATATTGAGCGCATTGAACCGATAGGGGAATTGAGCCCAGTTCGTCTGCACAATTCAACACCTCGTTAGCCCTGGCGAGTCTGTAGGCGTCGGCTCCGGAATCGAACGCACGCTGCTTCACACTGCGTTTGCGCTTTATGTTATCTCCGCCTCGCGCTGAGATGGCCAGGTTATATCGCTCGGATGATAACATTCATTATTTGATGTTGCACTTCATTCTACCCAATATGCTGAATGGGATCAGGCATGTATAAATATAACAATTATGAGAACCACCGCCTGCGAGATTCAGTGAAAGCTAACCCCATGATAGTGGGCCCGGTCGGGGGGAGGAACTGGCCAGGGTAGCTCATAATTTAGACATGCTGCCAGTAGACAGATCTCACTGTGCTCTGAAGAAACTGAACACCTCCTCATTCATCATCTATCACCCCCCCCCTCATTTTCCTCAGCCCTGCATCTCTTCCCTTCTGACGTCGCCTAAATGATGGATGAGGTGAGCCATCACTACCCTTACTCTGGCGTCAGAGGCCAAAAGACACAGAAAGCGAGTTCATGCACCGAACTGACGGACCTGGTAATGGGTCAGCTTTTTATGACTCACATTTATATATGTGAAGGGCTACATGGCTGCAGTGCTTTGGGCAAGGGAGTTCTTCTCTGTGGGAAATGATATGCTGCTAGGCCCCACTTTCCAGTAAGTGCCCTTAATATCCATGTATGTACATGGCTCTTACTAAGGCAGTCATTGTTGCATTTGGAGTGAAAAGAGAGAGTTGGAAGCACGGTTCATAAAGTGACAACATTGTAGGGATTTAAAATGTAATGCATATAATATTCATAATTTGATAGGTGGACGCTTATACAGAATTTGGTGTACTGTACATTACACATTATGTAGGATACAGATTTGTGAATTGGATATGAGTTTCCTGCATGTTCCAATTTCACTCAGGTACTAACGGGGAGACAGGTCACAGCCTGGGGATCAACCATTATTGCTGGTTGCCCTGGAGCAATTAGTGTTATCGGTCTTGCTCAAGGGCAGAACGGCTAATTAGTTCATTAGCCGGCTTGGGGATTGGCTTAATTCTCTTAACTGCTGGATTTTCTGCAACTTTCTAGGAAAACATTGTCAAAGTTCAGACCAAAAAATGTAAGCACATTAATAATGGATGTTTAATATTAAGTATGTATATGTACAGTATATAACATCACCGCTCTGTCTAGTCTAGTGGTTAGATTATAAAGCCATTTTCTGAAGGTTTGCTGCTTCGAATTCCTAATCAGGCAAAGTGAAAAATATGAACCAGGTGCTTAAACATAATTGCTCATGTAAGTCTCTCTGGATAATGTCTGCTAAAATATACAACGTGCTCTGCAGCATTGTACGCTTCTACATTGTAATTACACTGACTCCCTTTCCGACAGGTGAATTCAGTTTTGTTAAGAGAAAAGATTGCTCTTTTTTTGTGAATATGTAAGAGCTACTATCAGGTCATGTCTTGAAAATACACTGTGAAGAGTACTGTTCATTAACATATACTTTCAGCAATATTATGACTGTCTATCTACAGTATCATCCATCATCTTCGTTCATTGACTACCTGAAATCCTTGTCATTTTCCAGTCTAGAAAAGCCACTTCAGTGAGAAATGAGTAATCATTGTTTACAGTTATCTAACAACTGCTCAATCTTTCAACACATAAAAAAAGATCAATGATGTATAAATAAAACATTTTTAAGGGGTAAAATCCATCTAACATGAAGTGTTGGTTTTCAGTGCAATGTAAATAGTGTCCATGAAGGGGTATTATTCACTCTGTAAAAGCAAAAAGAACACTCTAGGATGTAAAGTAACCCCATGACAGTGTAATAATGTTAGGTTTTTATTTACGCTATACAGAACGCTGTTCTTTGTGGAAGTAAGTACACTCCATGAAATGTGTTTTTTATTATTATTTGCCCCCAGAGCATGCATATCCATAGCAACATTAGTGTCAGATGAAGGTATAACCTAATTTAACAAACAGAAATTGGAAAAGTATACCGCAATAGTTGATTTCAAAATAATAAACATACATGCACTTTTCTTGTGTCAGAAAAAAAGAACAACCTTAGATCAATATCTTGTGTTGTCCTCTTAGGTAGAAATCATTTATTTTAGAAATTTCTTGTAGCGGTCTGTTATTCTTTTACATTGACTTGCCCTATCTTCCCTACAGAACTTCTCCATATGTCTAATATTTTATGTGTTGCACGCATGTACAGCCACACAGCATTTCCATAGGAGTAAGTTCTGGGCTTTGACTGCACCATTTCATATCACGCCATTTCTTATTTTTGAGCCTTTCTCTTGTAGATTTCCTCCAGTTTTTTGGTGGGGATCGTTGTCCTGTTGTGAGATCTACTTTTGCACCTATTCTACTCTATATTATCTGGTGCAAAGTGTTTGAGTCAATGATGGCAAGCTTGACGAGCCCTGAGGCAGCGAAGCATTCCATTATGCTTCCATGTTTACAAATGATCTCTAAACATACAGTATCCTCTGGAATTGCAGTCTTATAACTCAAATTTTCATTATATATTGTTTAATGAGAGCGCATTGCATTTCTGTTTATTTTAGTAGCATAGGTGATATTATTTTATGTTAATTGATATATGAGTTTTCCTTAAATTTTCAATATATACCGGTCCTGGTATTCTTAGAATTTTGTTATTTCATATTTATGTTTTTTTGCATAATTGGTTGATTAATCTCAAGCTAAACAGAATTAAGTATCATACCTTTTTCTAAGCTGAATCAAACAGTTTTAACTGAAATGGTTGTTCTATTTTAAATATGTTTGGTATTCTCTTCTAATCACTAAATGTTTAAATGACTCATACTGTCATTATAAATGCATGTTGTGGGTGAATACACATTCAAACTTTGGCTAAATTCCAATAGGAAATGCACTTCAGTCTAGAAGACAGCATAACATGACTCCCAAACCTACTTGTAAAACAGGAGCTTTTTAACACCCAATAAGAGTCGTCATCTCTTCTGCTGCAGCTTCCGGGGAAAATCAAAAACCAAATACAACAATTTTATGATAAAGGTAGGACAACAATGTAAGGCCTTTTGATTTACAGTCACATCCAAAATTCACGGCAACAATTAGCAAATACGGCTGTACTGTATGACATAAACAACACAACTAATGAGCTATGTTAGTTGTGTTCTTTCCAGAATATGCATTTCCAGAATATAAAGTTATTCATTCATTAATGATTTAAAGGGGTTAAACAAAATTATACATTTCACACAAATTATTTGCACCCTTGTTTTAAGCACTTTGGAAGGGATTTTAGACAATTCCTCCATACAGAATCATTCCACATCGTTAAGATCCTTTATCCTGCAATTAATCTAAAACCTAATGGATTTCAATGGGATAACATTTTGGACAGAGAGATGGCCATTTCAAAATTGTTCCCTCTTCTCTGTGGATTTGGGGTCAATATCTTGCTGGAAGGTTCCACCTTTGTGTATGTTTCAACCTTCTTTACGGTGACACCAGGTTGACCTGATCTATAGGTTCAGTCAAATCAAAACAGCACTGTAGCATTAAAGATACACCACCATTGTTTACAATAGGTTCAAAGAATTCCCCATATCTGACCGTGTCATTTAAGAATCTCAAGCAGTCACTTTCATTGGTAAAGTTGAAGACTTGATGACAAGAAGATGCAACAAAGGTCTGTAAACCCTCAAACTGGGGCCCTTTTTTACTATTATCATTTTACTTTTATTCCTATTACCCATGGGCTGGTTCATACAGTTCTTTAAGCCTGCTTTAAAAAGACTTTAAAAAGACTGTACTTGCAAAAAAGTATCTTCATTTAAATTAATTATTTGTTGACTATATTAACAAGAATTCTTAAGGGTACCAGTCTGTTCATCGCTTTTTGACAAACATTAATTGTTGTTAAGAGAACTTAAAAAAGTTTAAAAGACCAAAGTTTTCACATAAGTTTTATTACCATAAAATACAGCCAGCTTAAAAATCATAACTTTTATTTCCTGTGAATCAATTGGGTCAATTACTTTTGAGGTGACTGAATTTAAGTCATTGGCATGGAGTTTCATTTCAATGGAATAATTGGCCCAGGAACTCATTCAAAACCACGTGCCAGTATACCATTAAAATTCATGAATAAGTTCTCCGTCACTAACAAATATGAGTAGTAACCATAGAAAAAGAATGATTATAAAGGCCATTCCAATTCAAATCAATGTAGCAGAATGGTCAGAGCGGCAGCCATTTTTACGTGTACCATTCCATTGCAAAGATCTAGCGGCCTACTTCCGCATTAAACCGATTCGCGTGTGGTCAAAGTGACAACTAATAACAACCGCCATTATGTTGTGTACCAATCGAATGACCACGCCAAGCAGCTCAATGGCCTTTCTATCCATTCTATTTCTATGGTAGTAACTGTAAAAATCTCTCAAAGGTGCACTCTGTGAAATTATGCAAATTAGTCTTTAGAGTTCATAAGGGAAAGGCCTCAGGCTGAGTGGATGGTTGGGGTAAGAACATCATTATAATAATAAAGATTAAGAAAATTCTTTGTACAGCTTAAATTTAATCCTTAAATTTACACCGTAAACATACAGCAACAATAAAATAGTTATTTACTTTGATTTATACAGACTGAAACCTCTTATGCATTTGAGCCTTGTAGGTAAGTCCAAAAAATATACTTTTTTATTTTAGTTGTGAGAATACTAGAAAAAATACTTTTTTTTACGAATTACTTTTGAATTTTTTTTTTAAAGTATTGTTTAAGTAATCAGTCAAGTTTGCAAATGCACCTTTATTCTAACAAAAGCTCATGTCCTGTTACGTTCCTATACAAGGACTTACTTGCACATTGTTTTCCTGTTCAAAAGAAATCCTGTATCCATGAATAAACATATAGGTTAATTTAATCGTAACTGAAATCTGGACTCTTACTGAAGGCCTACTTCACACATGTGGCCTAATGTAATATTAACTCCTCTAGAATTATGCACTTCTTACAGTAAAATTATACATCAAATGATAATTGTGTTTCGGGAACAGAAGTGGAGAAATATGATTTATTTCCGTGTCTCCTGAGAAAATACGAAGTGGGATTTGAGAATGCATTTACATTTTTACATTTTAGTAATTTAGCACATGCTTTTATCTAGAGCATGTAACATGCTCTCTTTCACTCTGTTACATGCAAGCAGGCACTATTTCAACCAAAAACATTAGCACCCAACACGAGCTGATGTCTTTTCAGAAACAGTTTCATCATTTTCTGAGCTTTTCATTTCCTTAAAACCAGTGCAGAAACATTTTTCCTCACTGTGGTCCTTATATGTCCTTGCATTGCAGTAAAAGAGACAACTACTGTATATTGATTTAAGACTACAGTAAATTATGTTGAAAGATTCTTTGTTAAACCTTCTAGGGCAGCAAGTTATGATAGAAGAGGGGATGCATGTATCTACTGTAACTATAGACAAGTTGACAGACAAAGGGCCTACTGTACCAATTGTTGAAAATTATAGTCAGATACATTTCTAAATTAGGGGTGAAAGCTGGCTTGGCCCAGTATAAATAGTAAACATGACAAATGCACAGCTTGCATGCATCTGTCTGCTGTCCAATGTCTGTCAATAACATGATGTCAGTTAGCATTGCACCACCTGAGGGAGTCGGTAGAGCGTTGTGAGCCCAGAAAATCCCTGCTGACAATGCCCCCCCACTGGGCAATGCTGCCCAATTTAGAACGTCAATGCTACTTGTCAGCCGGCAGAACATCCCCAAGACCTTTGACCGCAGTGCCATCTGGGAGGCCTGTTTTTATGTTGTAAATTTTTTGTAGTACATCTTTTGTAAAGCCAGTTCACTGGAGCAGGCCTATAAGTTACAATTTGTGTTCCTCGGCAAGAATCGTTTTGTGTCAATAAAAGCAGATTTTAAATTGGCACATTTCATGCATCTAAATGTTTCGGCATGTTTGTGGCTAACGTCACATTTTTCAACGTGCTGTTTTTGCTACAATGACTAGAAGAGTTCAGCGCTCAGGTTCACCTCTAGTGTTCTACTGCTGGTCTTCTTGTTGATTGGAGGATTTTATGCTGATCCACGTATTGATTGGTTGGTCCTGGGAGCACCAGAGGCAGGCGGGTGGGTGGCGCGTGGGCGTTTTATGATCTGTCCTCATCCTCCTTCCATCCTGTAAAGTGCTTAAGGACAATCAATCACTCCCCTCTTCAGAGATAGCGTCGGCTGTGAGGGCTGCTTTATTGATCAGCCATGTCTCCAGGTGATCTTTACTCAATCCCACAAACCTCACACCTTTTCCCCCGAATGAGTAGCAATGTAAAAAGATGCAGTCAAAAGCAATAGTGGGTGTAGTGTTGCGAGTACTGACCATAATATCACATTTTCTTCCAATAAATATTATTTTTTTATTTAACCTTTATTTAACCAGGTAAGTTGACTAAGAACAATTTCTTATTTACAGCAACGACCTGGGAGCAATTAGGTTAAAGTGTCTTGCCCAAGGACACAACAACATTTGGCTCAGTCGGGAATCGAACTGGCAACCTTTGACTACAAGTCTGACTCCCTACCCACTGAGCCATCTGCGCCCACCTTTGTCCAGCCATCTGCGCCCATCTTCTACTACCACCTTTGGCTGGGTGTTCATTGTGGGGTATCAGAGATTGACCCCCAAAAATTACACTTTGTTGCTCTGAACCTTAGCATAAAAGGTGACCATGACGATAGAGATTGGGATCTCTGTCGTCATGGTCACTGACTAAACATGGGAGAATATCTTTATTTTTTATTTGCTTTGAAGCCAAGTATAGGTTATTTCATTTCAAATCTGAAATTGTAACTAATGAATAACTTAAATAGAAACTGTGGTAGTGTTACCTGCCCACAATAATATTATTATTGTGAAGAGTCAAATTACTGTATAATAAATATTAAATTGGAATGTTTCCAGGTTTGTAAGAATTTCAGATTCCACAATGATTCACAGATGAAAGTTGTCCATCAAAATAAAACATTTGTTAGCTCAGTAACAAAATTGTTTAATACAGAATCTAGACATTAATGTGAAAACTGTTTATATTATTTTCTTTATTATTTTTAAGAGTTAACTTTCACACGACATTAACTTACGCTGCTATTGAAAGCACATACATATATTAAATACACCAATTAATCTAAGATGTTTACATGTTCTAATAATTATAAATATTGCCCACAAAACCAGGTGTTTTAATCATTCAGCAATATCTGAGTCAGTGTCATGACGTACTGTAGATGCCCAAAGTAAAGTGTAAAGTGGGTCAAATTCCACAACAACAACTAAGAGTCTTCATGCGTGATGTTGAACTTCCTCTGCTCCGGTCCTGTAGCTGCCCTGTTGTTACAGCATGAAGCAAACTTGTGTACACGTTCAGATGTTTGTTTGACTGCATGAGATAAATGTCTAGCAGATTAGCGAGAATAAATGAGATAAATGTTTAAAAACAGAACTGTGTTCTATTTCAGTGAGCAGCTTCAAAAAGCTGTAGAATATTTATTTTGTGATATTTATAAAAATAAAAAAATCAGTTTAGAATGAAAATTTATTTTCTACCCTATGCAGTGCATGTTTTTCCATTTAAACTGGGATGGACATGAGGACATGAGCTGTGCTTCTTCTGTGTTTGCTCATGATGCATACGCTGATTCACATTTAATATATCTTATGCTTTTTAGGCTGTAGCTTTTGTCACAAAGCACTGCGGAGTGTAGGGCATCATTATCCCATATACATTGTTTTCAAATGTTTTCAGATTTTGTACAGTTTTTACAGCATTTGTAAAATTGCAGGTCACTTCTAAAAATAGGAACTTTAACTAACGCCAAATCAAACATGGAAAAATAACAAACATTAACAATAAATAATAATAATCTAATGGATTTTGTTTTTATTTTTGCGCCCTCCCAATCGGTCTTGTCCAATTACCCATAACCCGGCTTTGTCGGCAGCTATGCAACTCCTTGGACAGGTGCGGGTTGGTGAAGGGCGCTCACATGTTTCATCCAACTACTGTACGTGTCGCTCAGCCTGGTGTTATCACACTGCTCATCCAACACGAAAGCCTTTAGTCAGCACACTTACATATGTATTACTCATTTACCAACTGTACTTCCATGAAAGAACTCGCAGATGCTCGATCTGCACACAAGGACTCGCTTGAGAGGAGTGTGACAAAGTACGTGAGCCAATTTACAGTATCTATCCTTAATCCAAGGGAGCGCTATGCCAATTTGCTCTGCCTCATGCTAGGGCTGTAACATAGTATGTCCTGCAAATCAACGATGTAGCCCATTATGCAACTTCCCCAATCTCATAAGCTAGCAGTGGCTAAAGTTAGCAGACGTTTTTAATGACTGTTTGGAAAAAAGCTCAATCATGTTTTCCACTTTCTCTTGGCCCATGGACTTTTATAGGAGGAGGAACCATCTAACTCCATGTTTTAAGTTAAAATGTAGGATGACCATTCTTCTGTTTAAGAAAGGTCAAAGAACCTGAGATTCTGGCTAGAGGAAACCTGACAGACAAGACGATTTGATTCTGGGTTCAGAAGAGCCTTGGGGTGACAGTCACTGACAGTATTCAGATAAGTGTCAGTTTTGACGGAGACCTGCTTTTCTTCTGTTTGACATGCTCCACCAAACTGACAGGAAAGCTAAGGTAATTCTATAGCTTGTCTCCCTCTATTGCCATCCCGTCCTCAAAGCCTGAACCCTCAGCATCATAGTTCTCTTATCTGATTTTGCAGCAAGTTCAAGTAGGATGGCAATGAAATAAACCCTAGGATGTTAGCTGGATGTGGGTGAACCATGCTAACCTATATCGCAGAAGAACAACATGTGCTCTACAACAGGGACAGACTTTTTTCTCCTTCCCTTTTTTTCTCTCCCTCTCTCTCTTTCTCTCTTTTCGTGTTTATGCTAATGAGCCTCATTACCATGCTTTGTAAAAATCTGGGTCTGAACAGGAAGTCATGTGATCACTGCTCAGAACAGTTTTTGGAGGTCATTCAGACCCTATGGGGACCTAGTGCAATTAATCAAAATAATGTATTCGGTAAAAACAAAGCAGTAGAAGGTTCACCATCTACGGGAGTTAGGGTGTATTTGACGCCGAGCCAGGTATCCATACTGGCATGGAGACAGAGGGAGTTTTGCATAATTCTTCATGTACATTGTTTGGCTGCTCCATTGCTATCCCAGAAGAGCCAAGAGGAGAGTAAATATTTTCTGATGCTGGAATACTTAATTCTTTTCAAGATTGTGGTGTTGTAAGTATGTAGCCGGTGGGTTGTATTGCAGAGAGTGGAAAACGTGCAAACGCACAGGATGTTGGGTTATTGAAAAAGGGCCTGTGGTCTTTTTGAGAAGAGCAGTCATGAAGTTATTATAAGACATAACCTTTCAACACAGTACGCTTTTGCAGATCATTCCAATACAACATTTATAATCTACATATCAGTGTTTTGCTTCTGAAAACCCTGTCTAGATCTGTGGCTTTGAAATGAAAAGGTTTCTGCTTAGGAAGCAACCAGCAAATGAAAACCGTTGATGCTTTTTTCATCCACGCAGTATCTTTGAGCATATTAACCATTTGGGCTCAGTCACTTTCAGTTACAAGGATACATTTTGATCTGGGTTATAGCCTACAGTGAACACATTTTAGAGCAGATGGTGTTCACAAACTATCTGATCTGAAAATTTGCACAAGCTCATTTGATGAACTGAAAACATAATTAAAAAAACTCAGAAAAATGTTTAATCCTGAACAATTACACACCGAGACCTTGGAACTACAGTACAAGGTTCTATTTGTAATTTCTAAGCAAATATGTGTTATTCAGACAAAGGTGCACTCTCAGTTCACAATGGAAAAACATGATGTACTTAACCCCTTTGAACAGCTGTAAGACTTAGACACGTTTTAGAGTCATTAGTGCTGTGGAGTTGTTCTATAGCAATACAGAAAAAGGGACAAGTATTGCATTCTGTACATATTTTATTGAAAAAGAAGTATGTTCAATTATCAAGAAGTGAGTTTGATAATTCTCCATAGGATGTACCGGTACTGTAGTGTTAAATTATTGTATTGACCTTTAACAAAATTGTATTGAACTTTAATATATGTGAGGATGGCATTAGAAAGAAGGGTATTCATGTAATACTTTGTCTGCAAATAGAACTCCTTTACTGGACCCAGATTGAACTTTTCAGGAATGTAATTTTCACTGCCATTTATCGAGCCCTAAGATATGGAACTCATTGGCATGTAAAATAATAATTACCCAAAAAACTGTTTTAAAATGTAGGATGTGAAATATTTTATGCTCAAACAACCCAGAACTATACTGTTTGTGTAGTTGGGTATATAGAACCTTCTAGTCTCAAGGTCTCAACACGCAGAATGATGTTCACACGCGCTGAACGTTCGAGATCTTACTTCTGAATGAAACAAGGAGGTCACAACCTAAATTATAGGTGTGTTCAATGGAATGAGGAGAAAGTGTCTAACCATTCGGTTTGTCAGTTAATTGACAATGGGAAAACATCTCTCTGAAGGCCACATCTCGCGGTAAAGTCAAAAGGATAAAATTGCTGTTTTGTTTATACCTTCATACACATACTTTCCTACACATTCACCAGGGCTCTTTCTGTTATCTTACTGGGTCTGGAATCCTTATAAACCATTACATCGCTCAGATAGAAATGGGCACTGCCTTATGTGGTGAACCTTGAGGCGCAGACTCTATCAGCATTACCTGGGAAATGGTAGCTGTGCTGCATCTCCACTCCCTCCTGGAAAAGGATTTAGGCCATACGTGACAAGCATACTCCCCCTCAAAGTCAAACATCCAGTTGCATTGAAAGCTTCGTTCTCGTCTTCTGCCGGTACTTGGAGGGAAGCGATGAGCCGATTCAGCCTTTAGTTTCTGCATGGGCCACATTTTATGGATATCTTTCTTTGGGGGCGGCCATTTAATATTTAAGCAAGGCTGCGAGAACACGAGCATAGGGGCAGCCATTTTAATAATTGAAGCACAGCCTTGGAAGCTTTAGAAAATCATTGAAGTTTTTTTTTCTCCTTACCCCATCCCTGTTTCCGTCTCTTGAAGTTGGTCCCGGAAAGCTGTGAGACTTCTTTTTCCAAGACAGCTGATCCCAAGCTCCCATCAGGCATACAGGAATTGAGGGGGAGAAAACAGAGAACACACAGGCCAACCGCAAATACAGTTTGACAGTAGCTGTGGGCCAAAATGAAGGAGAGGACCCAACCAAAGATATCTTTCCTCAGTAATTTGTTAACCCTTTTACTTAATGTTTTTCCCTCATGTCCTTGATTTTGTTTGACAGTCATTTTCAGTACATTGTAAAACCGAGTCTTTGAATATGAGGACTTAACAAGGCACTGTTCTGTTACACTTTCACAAAATGCATAGAGACATTTAGAATATTAATGTAATTGTGTCACGTTATTTCATATGTAAACAACAAACCATGTTTATTAGCTGCAACACTATGCACTGTCTATGATCTTTTTTAAACATTAGGTTAAAGCTGCATTTGTATATTTACCAGCATACATTCAGAGTGAATATTAAACATATCCACCATCCATTATCCATACATTATATTTATTTATGTTTGCCTTTCTTATTTACATTTATTTAACCAGGTCTCCAGGGGTTGTTAGTGACAGAGACAAACTGTAAGTGCTGCAGTT
Source organism: Umbra pygmaea (assembly GCA_016801145.1). Classification (NCBI taxonomy): domain Eukaryota; kingdom Metazoa; phylum Chordata; class Actinopteri; order Esociformes; family Umbridae; genus Umbra; species Umbra pygmaea. The sequence goes on from JACXGM010023417.1 coordinate 14,485, forward strand.
AGTATTCTTTTGTTTAAACCCTTTATGACCAAATGTAATTATTTTCAATTATTACCTAATTATCTTCAGGACTCTGCAGTCTGTAACTCCTGTCTCATGGGTTACATCAGACCTGCAAGTCACAATATTGTCGATTGTGAAGTGATTAGTAATTCTGGTCAGAATCCAGCCATAGGAAGATTTTCCAACAATTTGAATAATTTATCACCCTGAGCTTTCTATGAGAGTGACAGTTATGTTAATTTACTTTCTACCAAGAATACCCAAACCATATAAACTGGAGGTTACTGTCAGTAACAGTGCAAAGTCCAACCCTTTACTGATTAGATGAGCTTGGAAAAGAAACCTTATGTGTAAATGTATAGTAAAATGTATAGTAAAAGATCAACGAATTAATCAACGAAACAACGAAACATAGATAACGAACAATGTAAAAAATCAACCCCTGCTACAAAGCATGCTGGGATTATGATAATGTGGCCCCTCCCACTCCATTTCCAACATATTTTCTATTGAGATAAGGCCGCTGAAACCGGATACCAAATTAGAATGTGTGAATTTCTTTTCATGTCTGTGTGTGGCGCTCATCTCTGGGCTGTTGCCTGTGTCTACCCGTCACTATGCTTCTTCACTTGGATCTCTCCAGTCTTGCCTCTATTCGTCCCCCACTGACTACGACCACTGAATACGACCACTGACTACGACCACTGAATACGACCACTGACTACGACCACTGACTACGACCACTGACTACCGGTATGACCTCTGACCACGACCACTGAGTACGACCTCTGAGTATGACCACTGAGTACGACCACTGGCTACGACCACTGACTACGACCACTGACTACGACCACTGAGTGTGACCACTGACTACAACCACTGACTACGACCACTAAGTACGAACCACTGACTACAACCACTGACTTTGCCCACTGACTACGATCACTGATTACGATCACTGATTACGATCACTGATTACGATCACTGATTACGATCACTGATTACGATCACTGATTACGACCACTGACTACAACGGGGAGCAGAAGTCGCCAGGAGCGTTGCAGAAAAAGCAGTGCTTCACACTGTTTTTAGTGGCAACAAAATGAATCCTGGCAGCAGAAATTAACCTACTTTTTTCAATCACAGTTAATTAAAGAAACGTGGCATCTCTGCTCCTGTCATTCCACCCACACTACATCCACATTACACTTCATGGCTTCGCTGGGATGTAGGTTTTGACCAAAATTGGAGGGATATTTAGGGAAAGCATACAGTCTGTTGATGCCTCAAAAGTGTATGTGAAAAAAGATTATTAAGAAAAACTAAATGTGAATATTGCTTGCCACTATAAATGTCCAAATTTCCATGGTAAAAAGCATGCACTGTCACCTCTTTAGTTACAGACTTCAGAACCACAACACATCTAGCCTTCATTACCACAACACATCTAGCCTTCATTACCACAGCACATCTAGCCTTCATTACCACAGCACATCTAGCCTTCATTACCACA
>JACXGM010023418.1:0-16220 GCA_016801145.1 Umbra pygmaea
ATATATATATATATATATATATATATATATATACACATACATATATATATATATACACATACATATATATATATATACACATACATATATATATATATACACATACATATATATATATATACACATACATATATATATATACACATATATACACATACACATACACATATATACATATACACATATATACACATACACATACACATATATATATATACACATACACATACACATATATATATACACATACATATGTACATATACACATATATACACATACACATACACATATATATATATACACATACACATATATATATATATACACATACACATATATATACATATACATATTTTAAATTATTATATATGACGTTACACCCTGCTTCTCAAGATTACATGATTGGCTGCCACGGCCGGACTGGGACAGTTTCCGCACGGTTACTCTATCCCCACGGCCCCACAGGTCTTTGATGAAAGCTTATACAGCTGTCCGTTGATAAAGAATCATGTCTGTTTACAAACAAACATCAGTTACTATGCCAGTCTGCGCCCAAACAATAACGTGGTCACCTAAATTCTGTATGCAGGATGACTTTGAAGGATGTCCAAGGTCACGCACCCATCGTGAATTGATCTGAAATGAAATGGAGCGGAGAGAGAAAGAAAGCCGGGGAGAGAGAGAGCAACCTGCCACTCCCGCCTGATGAATAGGCCAATAAGGCGAGACGCCGGGGGTTCATTCTACTAAAATGCATGGGAATAGCCAGCTACGTTGTAAACACACAGATACTGTAGCCTGGTACATGTCAGGAGATTGTTAGTGCCATATTATAATGGATGTAGATGTGTTGGCTACAAACATACAGCTGAACAAAGGAGCAGGCATAGATTTATTGAGTGGTTCATTTACATATCTATTACAATCGTTTTTTTCAGTCTCATATGGCTTACCAACTAAACCAAGGAATAGCAACTGTCGGAATCTTAATAGCATATACTTTTAAAAATACATAAATCTTAACAGTGGGTTGGGTATGACAAAGAAATCCTCTGAAAATGTTGCCTCAGGCTAACGTGATCTGATTGGCTGGCATCTCTCCAAAAGCCAAGACTTTGTCTGCATCCCAAATGGAACCCAGGTCCCTACATAGTGCACTAGTTAATACTTAATTATAATAATGGCCATTTCCCATCCTCTATGATGCAGTGTACACTACGTACACTTCGACATTATGCGTTTTCTTCATCACATCAGCCTTCTTCAGCGTGATGAATAACAAGAAGTGTCCTTCGATCCATAGTTAGCTCTGCTTGCCCAATCAGGTATTTTCCGTTACCTTTGCACCAAGAGGGGAAATCTTTCTCAGGCCAACAACTACACTTGAGCTCTCGGGTACTAAGCCTGGAGGCAAAAAGGAGGCAACCGTGTCCAACATTCAGCTCACCGTCAGTGCTGATCCAGTTTGCACCACAATTTGACAGACCCCCAGGGAATACCGAAAGGCCGCATCCAGAATTCGAACCCTGGTCGTAATGAGACAGCCTTACAGTGAGGCAGTAACTTTAACCCAGTGCCAACTTATTAAATATAGCCATGAATATAGACAGCTTAGATCAGCAAGTGCTACTTCAGAAGGCCGAAGCATGCTGGAAGCAGTCAGTTATTCATTATTTGTTGTCTTGTATGTCATCGCTGAATAAGATGGACCTGGATGCTTGGTCCCCTTGCGTCTTCGATCAACTTGAATTTATGTCTGGTTTGACTTCTCGCTGCCTGGGGGCCACTATTGTAATTAATTCTAATGGAAAGATGGCACAACTTCAACATACAAATTTTCTTTTCTCTTACATTGCCAGGGTCTTCATTTCACACACTGTTTTAGGACACTCACTCCTGTTAAAAAGACTACTGGCTGACCGGACCTTTAAATTATCTATACTCTTTCAATCTAAAGATGCCGACCTTCTGGAATCTTCAGAGCATGCGGGATAAAGTCAAGAAGTTGAGAATAATACAGGCCCCGTGGATCTGATTTAGCACAGGGAAAACATGCTGAACGGTCTTGCATGGATTGAAGAATGATCATTTGTGCTTTTTTGTGGTCGTACCGCAGTTCCATATTTCTTTCTGTTACGTAGCCGAGAATAGTGTAATCATTATGTAATCTTGCAGATATTGACTCAGCTTTGATCTAACTTTAGGAAACACATTTGCCAAAGGAGCATTTTCTGTACCAGCAGAGACCAACAGTTTGACTATAAAATAGTTGCATTACAGCATTAATAAGAAGCTGGGATTGCAAGCGAAAATGAAATGTGTCGAAGTCTGACATGTAAGCTAATGTGAGACTTGCGCCTGGATCACATCTACAGCAAATATTGTGGATTGACACTGTGATCCGGGCGTTAGTCCCAAGCATCAAGCACTGATTAATAGGGTGTGTACAAACTCTAACACACACACAATAATACCACCACATTTCCTTCTCATACCGTATAGTCTTTACAGGGTGTGTGAGATGAAACTTCTGTTGCGAACACACTTGCGGTGGCTGTCCAAAGTGCCTGTCCATAAATTAAACGAGAGCCTTGGCAAGAATGTATACAATATTGATCCCCAGAAGAGCGTGTTTCTGGGACCCTCTCCAGCCTGGTAAAACAGGGACTGCAGAAACCCAGCTAGAGGAGACGGAGGGGTGGCCGGCCGGAGGACGGCTTGAAGATAACATCTATCATCCCCTCTCGGGAACACATACTGTAAGTGGGTGACATGCAGACTTACTGTGCTAGAGAAGGCAGCGTTTTGAGCCGGGTCACAGCTGCATGTCTCAGTGTGTCCCGCATCTGTTCCCACAGGTTGCCCGATCACGGCTTAATGACACACACACACACACACACACACACACACACACACACACAAACACACACACACTGTCTTTTGGTGACTGCGTGCAACTGTGACGCCCCCTAACAAGGGATCAGCTCTCAGGGTGAAGGAGAACGGGCGGGGGGGCATTCAATAACATGTCTCCTGTCTGTTCTTTGTCCCCTGAGGCCCTCCCTGTGGTCTGCTGACGGATGAGTCCAACCAGGGGTTTGTTTGGGTTCTGTTGTTCTCTCTGTGTTTTTATTTTGCCTGACAGCCGAGGGCAGGGCGTTATCTGGTCTGGTACACGCTACCCAGCAGGGGGAACACACACTTAACCCCACTACACACACACACACACATACACACACACACACACACACACACACACACACACACACACACACACACACACACACACACACACTGTCCTCTGAGGGGTGCTGGTCTTTGTCAGGCCTCTGATTGACATCTCCAACCGGGCCTCTGGACCAAGCTACTGGATTCTGTCACAGCTGAGCCCCTCTGTGTCTACCTGACCGTGACCGCTACTCTCTGCCTGGCACACAACGGAATATTAAACACACTGGTCTTTACCATATTGTAACAGACTGCCCTGGTTATGACCACACTTTAACAGACTGCCCTGGTTATGACCACACTGTAGTAGACTGCCCTGGTCATGACCACACTGTAACAGACTGCCCTGGTTATGACCACATTGTAGTAGACTGCCCTGGTCATGACCACACTGTAGTAGACTGCCCTGGTCATGACCACACTGTAGTAGACTGCCCTGGTCATGACCACACTGTAGTAGACTGCCCTGGTCATGACCACACTGTAGTAGACTGCCCTGGTCATGACCACACTGTAACAGACTGCCCTGGTTATGACCACACTGTAGTAGACTGCCCTGGTCATGGCCAGACTGTAGCAAGCTGGTCTGGATGCATAGAATTAGTTTATTTAATAATGTTTCTTGAGGTGTTCAGAAGAAGAACCAGACTCTGCTTTTGCACGTGTTGAGTATTTACATATATTGACTGTGGAGTGACCACAGTCACAGTGGCATGGAATGTGTGAGACGTGATTCTGCTGGCAGGATTAGGATCTGAAGGTAACAGCAGGTAAAACCTGCAATGCCCAGCCTGGCTGCCTGGGGGGGGGGGGGGGCTACAAATGCCTTTTGCACCTGTACATCCATTTCAACTGTTGGTTTTCAGACCTCCACAGACACACTGAGACATTGAATGTATCCGTTTCCACAATCATCGGTCCTTCCTCAAAATGGAGACACGTGTTTCTGGAAAGCAGAGATCAAGTGTCCTAATGCGCGGAGTAGTGTGGACGGACCACCGATCTGTGGACGGACCACCGATCAGAATTTGTTTCCAGTTTATTTTGGTTCACCATTTCAATGTCCCAACCATGTCAGCTGGGAACTAATTGAAAATATTTAAATCATAAACATGTTTACAAAAAAGTAAAACAGTTCAACTGAATTAAGCATTTTTAATTTCAATAAACTTCTAGTTAAAATTTCCAGTTTCAGTAAACAGTTTGTGTAACTCTGGTCAGAATCGGAGCTTAGTAGTATTTATCTCAATTCTATTGGTCAACTAACAAGAGAGGGGCTATTGACAAGCAGTATGGCTACAGCATCATTGCACAGACGTTGATCATTGATGTATCTGGTAGTGTAGCTAAGTGTTTCCATCAGGTATCACTCCCAATAAGTCTTCTTCTATATGGGGCTCCAGTTAGAGCATGTCATTTAGCAGAGGACGTTCCATCTAATTCAGGCACTTTACCTTCATACACATACATGCACACGCGCACCCACATACGTGTACACAACCCCCCCCCCCACACACGCGCGCACACACACACACACACACACGCACGCACGCGCACACACACACGCACGCACACACACACACACACACACACACACACACACACACACAGCAGTTTAATTGCTCAACGCTGCTTAGCGCTAGAGGTCGCGGTTATTGCCAGGCCATTACTCATTTCTTAAGCTAGATGTGGAGCGCAGGTTTCTAGATCATTTAATAATAATGGCTCAGTTGAAAAATCCCTACTCATTTGCAGTTTGATTTAGCAGCAGTAGGTTATGTTACACATGTCTGTGTACTGTAAATATGAACAAAGGAAGAAAGGGATTCATGAGTAAATAAAAAATACTGTGATATGTTTTAATACTAGTTGGTTGTCATAGCCAATGTAAATAATGACAGCATAATACTAGACAGTGACGCAATTAACAGGCTCTCAATAGAAACTATCCAAATAAAACAAGACCAGTTTGACACTGAAAGGAATGCATAAATACATGTCAAATCCATTGGTACAGAATAAGTGCGATCTCAGAATACATTTTAAGACCGGCTGTGTCTAAATAAGAATTCCTAGTATTAAAAGTTGTTAAGAGTATGGCAAGGATGTCATGATGGATAATATTACAAAAATTAACACTATCCCCAAATGACTAGTTGAATTGAACAGTAACAATACAATTTCACTCAATAGATTATAATGTCACTGTAGCAATGCAGTAGGGTAACTATCTGTGTCCGAAAAGTCCATTAATTCTAGACTTGCTGATGGTGCATAAATTGCTGATTTCGGGTCCCCATCTCTGAGTCTCCCAGGGCTCTGATGACCTGATTGGCTGGCTGGGCTGTGTATAAGATTAAACTGTGCTGCAGTATGGCCACGATTCCACTTACACCGATGCACGCGCGCACCAAAAACAGCGACACCCACACCCCAGTGGATCGGCCACAGTGCGAGGCAGGAGCGAAAACGAGACGAGTGGAAATGACCTTCAGTGTGAAGGCAGGCGAGACAGAGCTCAGAATAGAGTTGGAGAAACACGACTCCTGTCATTGTCTGTTCTGTGTGTGTGGGGGGGGATAAACATCTGTGTGCATGTGTGTGCTTGAACGTGAGTGTGGATGTGTCTGCGTGTTTCCAATCCACCTTGCTGATTTGTAATTTTATCCCAACAGCCCAGACATTCTTGATTTGTCTTTCATCCCAATGCCGAATCTAGTTTATTGCCTCTCGGTCGAGTCAAAAGCTCTCACACAATATGGTTTATCTTTATGCTTGAAATGCCAAACACATTGAGTGGCTTCATTTCCGCCATGCACTTGATGTACATTCAGTGTTTCATCTAAACTGCAGCATTTCAGTCAGTCAGCGATGATGAATGGATATTCAGAGAATGATTGATAACACACTTATTGCTCATCATATAATGCAATTTGCAGAGTTTTACCTGCATCCTCCACCCTCAGTGTTCAAGCTTACTGGTCCAAGTCAAGGGCGATTATATTTATTTAGGTCCACGTCAATGGCGATTATATTTGAAGTGCTTTATAACACTGTTTCAATAGAAGACTGGAGCAGTTTTAAAGCTACACTGTGTAGTGTTTTAAGTATTTTATTAGCTAAAATCAATGTCTACATTCATAAATATGCCCTCATTAGTGTAAAATTATCTCTGCCAATGATCTGACTCGTCCTCGTAAGTGAAAGATTTACATTGGATGGGCAAGTCCAAGGAGGCTTCCATGTCGTTCCGCCATTTTGAAAAACTATAATCGCCGAGAGGGACAGAAAGCACTAGCCTACCTGTCTAGCTAATCCACAACGGAGAGCCAGCGTCATTCAGAGCCAGCGTCACGTGACTGAAACCAGCTGAAACTTGAGATGCAGTTTGTTTGAAATAATGAACCTCATCACCCAAAATAACTTGATGAAGCGCTATTGGAAGACATGTTGTCATAGCTTCTTGTTAAATAACGGCTACCGTAGTTGAAAAACGCATTTGAAAAAGCGAGGCGCTAGAGAGCACTATTACTTTGAATGCAAAATACAATTTTACCGATAGATGGGAGAAGTTCCTACACAGTCTTTAAGCACTGAGCACTGGGTTGGTGTTCTGCAAACAGTGGGGTCGATAGCAATCATGGACTGTAACAAGTGTTGTAATGACCCAGGTAGGTAGAGTTAACAGTATGCAGGTTGCAACACTATGATTAAGAAACCGTCATAAATGTAAATCAGGTTAGCTGTTGTAAAATGATCTAATCTTACACACTTTGTCCCATGAAAACCCACTATCCATCTGGGTTATTATAGTTTTATTTCTATTAGTTTCAAACTGTTCTAGGTAGTTTTAGTTTTTTTGTAAGCAGCTAAAAGTACACAGAGAATTCAACAGCATTTCTCTCTGTGTATTTGCCTTAGATAAAACACACAAACGCCTTGACACCGTCTTATTGGTTTCATTCAACTACTTAATTGTACAAATGTAATCCAGATGCCTTTTATCTGACACGACAGCAAACACAACGGGTCCTATTTACAGAAAATCAATGCTATTTTCAACACAATACTGGTGTCACGGATTACTGAAGCAATGAAGCAAACGGTTCTTAATGAACTGAAAACACTTAAGACCAAATAAAAGGACTAGGTGGAGTCAGAACTTGATTAGAAATACACGATTAGAATTACACACAGACACAAGACACACCTAACACAAAGTACAGTCATATGCAAAAGTTTAGGCACCCCTGACAATTTCCATGATTTTCATTTATACCGGTATATAATTGGGTGTTTGGGTCAGCAATTTCATTTTGATCTATCAAATAACTGAAGGACACAGTAATATTTCAGTAGTGAAAATAGTTTTATTGGATGAACAGAAAATTTGCTATAAGCATCAAAACAAAATTAGACAGGTGCATACATTTCGGGGACCGCAACAGAAATATCACATCAATATTTAGTTGAGTCTTCATTAGCAGAAATAACAGCCTCTAGACGCTTCCTATAGCCTGTAATGAGTCATGCACATTGGCCTGGAGAATTTTAGCCCATTTCTCCGTACAGAACAGCTTCAACTCTGGGATGTTGGTGGATTTCCTCACATGCACTGCTTGCTTCAGGTCCTTCTACAACATGTAGATCAGTTTAAGATTTTTAGAGGAGTGGCTTTCTCTATTCAACCCTGCCATGCACACGATTGTTGGTCAGTGTTCTCAGACGGTGGACTCAAATGACCAAGTATAATATTTTAGTCTCATTTTTTTAATTGGGTTCTCTTTATCTACTTGTAAGATATTTGTGAAAATCTGAGGAGGTTTAAGGTCATATTTATGCAGAAATATAGACAATTCTAAAAGGTTCACAATCCTTATGGCACCACAATTGCTCTTTCCTCTTTCCCTTATTACCTAAGGTAGCCTACCATCTGAGCATGATTTACACAAAACAATTGCTTTTATTATTACTTTACTAAAATTAGTCATGAAGCCTAATACTGTCAATGAATAATAGGTCTTATTTTCAATATTTACATTTTGCTAAAGTTATTCCTATGAATGTTACTGTACGTATTTATATGAATACAGGTGTTCCCATTCAAAAACTGTGTGATTAGCAAACATGTTACTACTACGCAACCCTGTTACCCAACGTAAAGTAAAAGGGTTACACATAACACCGTTACTGCAAGTAACACCGTTGCAGATTTAGCATAAAATAAGCTATTATGCAGGAGGGGTTGGCTAGCTTGGGATCACATATTTCATGCTAGCTATTTATAAGCATATATTTTCCATAAATTAAAATAAAAATATATTCATATACAGTATATGTTTTATATAACAAAACTGTTGGTAACAGGGTTGAATCATTGAGGTTGACAAATGTAGTCAACTCTAAAACTTCTGTGAAAATAGAAAAAATGATATTAGGTACTTTCTTGTTACCTGGCCATGGTCCAGAAAAATATAAAAAATATATATAAAAACATATTCATGATTAATATTCCTGTTAGTATCTGATTTATGGAATGTTCCATTTTTTATAGAGGGAATAATGTTTTGGTAAAAGGGTTAACAGACTGAAATTGTAAAATGTGGGACATGAATTAATGACTTTTTAATAAATAAAATAAATTATTAATATAAGTATGTTGTTCAAATGCATATAAATGAACAAAACTATATTACAATTGCTGCTTTAGAGGAAGATTTAATTGAAAATATTTTAGGTAGAGTTCCATGTCAGTAAGGTGGGACAGGTCAAAATGTGTGCATGTTTATTGTTTATTTAAAAAACATATTTATACAACTTTATTTGAGGTTACATCAGGTTGGGAATTAACTTTTTTGTCCACCGTGGCTGGTGGATGCCAAAATCAAAATTTGATTTTTGAAAAAGTGGCTGGTAAAAAATCAAAGTGGCTGGTAAAATTTTGGCATCCAATTCAAATACATAAAAGAAAACACACTAGCATATTCTATATTGCTTCAACACATTAAATTCACTATGAATACATGTGTTATTAATATAGGTCAATTACTAAAGGGACATTTAGTTAAGACAAGTCTGAGATTATTAATTTTTAGATGATTGACAAATGTTGCTAATCCATTTGCTAATTGTATGTCCTACTACCATATTTTAGTCAGCTACTTTTAAATCACTCGTGCAACAGTAGGCAGTATCAACTTTTGAGGTGTAAAACTTTGCTGTTGTAACACCTGACGAACGCCACAATATTTACACATTTGTAAATTGATTTTCTAATAATCTGTTTGAAAAACATCTGGGATTACTAATAAAAATATTGAAGCATTGGTTAAATGATTTTCATTTTAGTCATTTAGCAGACAGTCTTATCCAGAGTGATTTACAGTACATAAAGCACAAGGGCATTCTTCCTGGAGCAATTTAGGGTGAAGTGCCTTGCCCAAAGACAACAACATTTGGCACAGCAGGGAATCTAACCAGCAACCTTCTGACTACTAGTCCGACTCCCCTACCACTGAGCCATCTGACCCCCAATAATCACCCATCAAAGTTGCAAGTGCTTCTTCAATAATGAAACGAAACATCTTACAACATTAAATATAATAAGAAACAATATTATAGAGATTTAAGATACTTGAATTAGAATCCGCTGTTAATAAACTAAGTTACAGTTGGACATTGCGCATGTAAATGTCTCTGGGAAAACGAGAGCGGCGTTAATCAGAATCCAATCATTATCGCAGACTAAACAAGTGATTTGAGTGACAGCTGAATCATCCAATGAGCGTTTAGAATTCCGTGCTGTATGTGTGTGATTTTCTTTTTTCGATAACATAACATCGTATCATACACATCAACTTCCCCATATCTGTAATTATACACGTTTTGTCTTTGACATTTTCTATATTGACTTAATCTAGTTTACTCGGGCTTAATACTGGGAACTAAATTGATTTGTTTTTCTTCTGTACCGCACTATGTTTATGGTACCGCAGCTAAAGGCTGGAGTTCTCACAGAATCGCTCCGCTAAAAACCAATCAAATACGCACCTCGACAGAAGTGCATCTTTCTTTGTTAACGAGTAAGCTTCCGCATTTTTGTCAAACGCATTAATCTCCAGACCGAAACAATTAATGTTTAAAGTAGCCGAATAAAAAAAAAACGTATTATATGTTGTACAATTCACCCGCCAGAGTGGCTGGTAGATAGGGAAATGTTACCCGCCAATGTGAAAATCTACCCGCCATTGGCGGGTGGCGGGTGTTAATTTCCCACCCTGGGTTACATTATATCACTTTTCACATATCGCTTTTCACATTTAAAGTAAAACACTTTACTATTTTACTTTAAATAACTTTTAGAAAGTTGATGGGACATACAGGTCCTTCACAAGAAATTAGCATATTGTGATAAAGTTCATTATTTTCCATAATGTAATGATAAAAATTAAACTTTTATATATTTTTGATTCATTGCACACCAACTGAAATATATCAGGTCATTTATTGTTTTAATACTGATGATTTTGGCATACAGCTCATGAATTAGCTTTAACTCTTTTTTATCAACACTGTAAAACTGTATTTCCTGATATTTCAAAAATAAAAAAGCAATTTATATGGGATAATGTTTGCTTACAATTTACAGTGTTTACAAACAAAAGCACAGCTCAAAATGTAAAACATAACTCATCTTGACCTCATTGCACTTTCTGTTAAAATGGAATGGAAATCAGTCCCATTTAAATCTATATTCCATATTGTTAAGATGTCAAGATTTAAAATTTGTGCTGCTTTTAAAAGCTGCTGACTGAAAGAGAAAGTTGTTTTGTTCTACACCATGCCCCTTTAACTTAAATTTTCCATTAAGACCAAAGGGCTTCAATGAGTTGATTATACTGTTATAGATTGCATACTTCTGCACTTTGTTAATTGGCTGTGTGACATTATTTTATCATCCCTATTTACTTTTTATTTATTTGTTTATATATAAAACTGGAACTGTAGCCTGAAATATTGGTCATATTGGCAAAACATCATTTTTTTCATTTTTTAAAGCCAGTTTGGACTTCACCAAGCAGTATGATTTACTGTTGTCACTGCAGTCACAGGCAAAAATGGTGTTGATCACCCCTACACAATAGCCTTTCAGGCTTCATTGCTTAGAATATTGGTATCTACTTTTTGAATATGTGATTTGTTACAGGACAGTCTTTCTGTACTGTAAAAAGTGGATGTGATGCAGGCTGTCCAAATTTTCTGTCACTTAAGCCAACTTTAGCCAAGTCAAAGAAGCCCCATTTCCCAGACACTTGCTTTAAAGAGGGAAATGTTAAACCTTCTCTGTGTGTAAGCGAGTTTAGCATTTATGTCTGAGAAATAAAATCTTGATATTGGATCTTTCAGTAAGTAATTTAATTTTGATATACTGTTTATCTTTTGAAGGACAATCAAGGCAAGGTTTCAAAGCATCAATTGCAGACTGCAGTTCTTCTAAAAACAAGATCTTCTAAATTAATCTGTAAAGAAAGTGACTCAATATTTCTCTCTATTTCTGTTGCAGATTCTGAGTGTAACAGAAAGGAAAGTGTAATCTGTTCAGGCACCTGTAAATCAGTCATCCCCGTAAATAATTCATCTAAATTTAGTCAATGTTTTGACTGTTGTGTCTGAAATAATTTCACGGTTTAATGAGACTGAAATCCCTGTGCATATGTGCCAAATTTCGTCACTCTGTGTCAAACAGATCAACAGATTAACAACAGTATGAATTTTATTTCATATGGGGATGTTTAAAAGCAATTTCAGTATTTGTACCAATATTTTGGTTAATAATGGCAATTGTTTAGGCATTAGGCTAAAAAATATTGTGTTGAGCTGTCTTTATTTTGTCTGTTCCCCCAAATTTAAATTCCCATTTGTGCAAAATGGAATACACATTATGTACAGAGTTTTCTTTCAAATGAGGAGAGCGTTATAACCTCACATTTATCTTTTTTCGAAGCTGTTATTGTGCTCCTCCTCGCCAATGAGTAAAGATTATTAGTTATTATTAATTATTATTTATTCTTCTGAATTGTGGCCGTGGTGTGTAATGCTCTTCTGATTCCCATTACCGTACGTACGTCTGAACACATTCATGCATACAGAGGCCCCCCTCTCCTCGTTCAGCCTGGGAGACAGTGACAAACTGCAGCGTCACGCAATCGAAAGGCCCCTGTCAAATGAAGCTGTTACTGCAGTCTCAGAGGGCTAAGGTGAAGTAGAACAGCTGTTTAGGGAAAGAGACGCTACTTACTAGCTACTACGTCATTAAATATGCAAAACTGTCTGAAGGAAGAACCAGGTTTAAACCAGTAAAATAACAAGGACTTAAGTAAATGATGGATTTTGCTGTCATACTGTACGTATGTAAAAGATCCAGAATCTAACTGCACTTTAAGATTTAATATTTAAAGGATATTGCATAATCCACCCATTTTCTTCATTGTTAAGCCCTGACCTTATTTGGAATATCTACACTAGTCATTTCATATTTTTGTGGGATATATACAAGCTTGTCAATTTCAAAACAACATTGGTGGTTTCCAGTATTACAAGCAATTTGCAAAACATTAATGTTCTTAGGAATAATGGAGCAAATTAGTATTAACAGTAGGAATACTGAAACAAAATTATAATTATTGTTTTAATCATTGCTATAATCAGATGAACTTGAAAGTCTCTAAATTCAGCTTGAAGGAAATTTAGCACAACTGCTAATGAGTGTTATTGAACTGAATGTGATGCTAGTTAGCAATCGCTGTTATTGAACTGAATGTGATGCTAGTTTGCATTTGCTGTTATTGAACTGAATGTGATGCTAGTTAGCATTTGCTGGCCAGACCACCTCCAATTTTCTCCAAACAGAAAGCCTTCATACAATAGAATAGAAAAAAATGTCTTTAATATGGGAAGAAAAAAAAATTAAATATGGAGTTCCAAACAGTTAGTGTACATGACAAAATGATTTAATGTGTCCTGTAGTGTCTTTGCAAAGCTATTCTTTTAACATTAGTGCAATGTGTGCTGAAAGTCATTGAAGATGAGATTAATTCTGGTTTCAAACAGCCTTGACAGTAGATGCATAATGTTCTTGTGTTGCCAAGACTCTGCATGAGGATTATGTTCTGTATTCCACGCAGAGCTAGCTAACGGCTGGAGATGAGAAAGCATTAGCTTCCCTGTGGCGCGTGCACACACCCCTACACACCCTGACATACACACACCCACACCACATCTTTATATTTTGGTTGAAAACTCCAGAGGGAAATTCTTCATATTGACGTAATGGAGAAAGAATCACAAAGAAAAGACAGATGAAAGCAGCAGAGAGCTAGGTGACAGCTATCATTACAGTAGGAAACAAGGGAACAGTGTCCTGCAGTGTTCAGATGATGCTGTTTCCTAATCTGAGAATTGGTAATAGATGTACAATTCTTAAAGACAACACGAGTGAGCAGGCAAAACAATT
The DNA here is from genome assembly GCA_016801145.1 of Umbra pygmaea. Classification (NCBI taxonomy): domain Eukaryota; kingdom Metazoa; phylum Chordata; class Actinopteri; order Esociformes; family Umbridae; genus Umbra; species Umbra pygmaea. Next base: position 13,743 of record JACXGM010023418.1, read on the forward strand.
TTTTTTTTATTTAAACTGTTGGTCACAACAGAATGTTATAATCATAATTAGAAATCATGACAAGAAAGAAAATAATGAAATGACCCCGGTTCAAAAGTTTGCATACCCTTAGTTCTCAGTATGGTGTACTGCCCCCTTTAGCATTAATGACAGCGTGCAGTCATTTGTGATAGTAGTCTATGAGGCCCCAAATTCTTGCAGGGGGTATAGTTATCTTGGCAAAAATTCTCCAGGTCATGCAAAGTCTTTGGTTGTCTTGCATGAACCGCACGGTTGAGATCTCCCCCAAGTGGCTCGATGATATTAAAGTCAGGAGACTGTGATGGCCAGAACCTTTCCCTCCTTCCGCTGGAGGGTTAACCTGGCCTTGTGCTTAGGGTCATTGTCTGCTGGAATGTCCAAGAGTGTCCGATGCACAGCTTTCGTGCAAAAAATGCAAATTGTCTGCCACTATTGTGCGATAACATGCTGCATTCATCTTGCCATCAATTTTCACAAGGTTCCCCGTGCCACACCCCCAAAACATCAATGAGCCACCACTATGCTTCATAATGGGGATGGTATTGTTTTCACTATAGGCCTTGTTGACCCCTCTCCAAACATAGCGCTGATGGTTGTGACATTAAAGCTCTATTTTGGTCTCGTCACTCCAAATTACAGTGTGCCAGAAGCTGTGAGCCATGTCAAGGTTTTGTCGGGCATATGGTAACCAGGCTTTTTTGTGGCACTGTCGCAGTAAAGGCTTCTTTCTGGCAACTCAACCATGCAGCTCATTTATGTTCAAGTATCATCGTATTGTGCTCCTTGAAACAACCACACCGCCTGTATGTCTCCTGATGATACCTGTGGGTTTTTCTTTGTATACCAAACAATTCTTCTGGCAGTTTTGGCTGACATCTTCTCTGGTCTGCCTGACCTTGGCTTGGTATCAAGAGATCCCTGAGTCTTCCACTTCTTAACCTGTTAGGGATCACCCCCTAATATTCAAATTCTCTCAAAAAAAATACCCAAAGTTAAACTCTTGTTACACTGGACCTGAGGCAAGGACAAACATATGGTTGATATTTTTTTAAAGAAAACACTTTGACATTTTTGGATATGTAAAATTCATTTCAAATAAATATACACAGTGAATATGGCACAAGATGAAATAAATGCATAATTATTTTCTGTTTTTATTTTTCTACATCCTCTTTGAAAGAACCCTACAAAGCCATATATTAAGATAGGATGCTGGATCCAATTTAAATCATGTTGGTAAGGGGCTGGCCACATAAGTCTAACATTTTAGAGTGATTGAGTAAACAGCCAATGAGCTGTAGCTTTGTTTGTGAAACTATATTTTTAGAAAAAATAATTCTTAGTAATTGTTTTCAAGATGCGTAGCTGACATTAAGTAGTCGTAATGTTGTAAATTTTATAGCTACACTAAAACTGAGATATTAGCTCACATTATGATGGGAAATTATTATTTTTGTTATAGCTACTGTACAATGGTGACATTTGCTACATTCCTGAGTGTCTAAGCTTTCTGTAGATATATAACATGTATATATAACGTAGAAATAGGACTTGTGAACTGTGATTGTTTGGACTTGTGAACCAGTTTTTGGGGGTGGGGGGGGGCAACATCTCTCGCGGGTGTCCTACTGCTCCCTAAGTGGTTAATAAGTGATTGAACAGTACCTACTGGCATTTGCAAGGCTTTGGATATCTTTTTATATCTATTTACAATTTGATGCAGTTCCAGTACCTTATTATGCAGGTCTTTTGACAGTTCTTTTCTGCTCCCCATGGCTCAGTATCTAGCTATGGAGCTAAAACAGTCTCAATAAAGATAAATGCACACACTACATTCACATATGCACAAACAGGATTCATACATGCACACACATGATTCATACATGCACACACATGATTCATAAATACACACACAGGATACACAAATGCACAGAAAATTCACAAATGCACACACATAAATTTAAAAGCACAGAAAATTCACAAATGCATACAAAATTCACAAATGCACACACAATTCATAAATGCACAGACAATTCTGAAAAGCAAACAAAATTTACAAATGCACACAAGATTTATAAATGCACAGGACACGATTCAGAAATGTATTTCTGATGCACACACAAATATATCTTGATTTACAAACTGCTTGCGGTCTGTGAACGTCACTGCATTTGTGAGTGAATTTTGAGACTCCCCTGACGTGGATCGACACACAAATGCATTTTTTTGAAAAGTGAATAATCTGCAACCAATCAGAGATCTCCCTTGTTTTAGCCAATCACAAGAAGGCACCCTAAGTGGGGGATTGTTTACTTATAAGCCAATCACATGAACGCATTCACACAGCGCCGGGAGCCGCGAGTGTTTAACGAAGATTAACAGTACTGATAAAAGGACAACAGTTTTCTCTGCCTCTGCCAAGAATTTTCTGCTCAAATTTCAGCAATGAAAGACATT
>JACXGM010023419.1:0-16219 GCA_016801145.1 Umbra pygmaea
AATCCAATAACTACATCGTATTGAATAATAGAGTAATGTGCCTGCCCCAAAATGAACGATATGAACGATCCAGGTACTAGTACCGAGCAGTATACTGGATCATAGAAGTAGTGCGCCTGTGCGAAAAAGAACGAAATGAACGACTCATGTACCAGTACCGGGCAATGTACTAGTACGACATACTAGTACCGAGCAGTATCAGAGCCCGTCTATTAGACATTCTTTGCTAGTACGGAACAGTATACTGGATCATATAAGTAATGCGCTTGCGCCAAAAAGAACGATATGAACGATTCATATACTAGTACGGAGCAGTATACTGGATCATAGAAGTAATGCGCTTGCGCAAAAATGAACGATTTGAACGATTCAGATACTAGTACCGAGCAGTATAATGGGTCATAGAAGTAATGTGCCTGCGTGAAAATGAACGAAATGAACGATCCAGTATGAATCGTAAGTACCGGTCTTTTATAAGATTCGTTCAAAATGAACGAATCGTTCATGAATCGCCCATCACTAAGGCTGTGTATGGCGGTGGCGTGAGTCACTGATCCTTAACATCCCTAGCAGTTGTATTTTCAGAGTTGAGGTTCAGAAATACTCGTGAAAATGTAGCTTGTGTGGACGCTACCGCACTACTTGAAATGAATTCAATAGCTTTCCTGTTGTTGAGTGTATTGCTTCGAAAATCACTACACACATCTAGGGCCTCCCTATGAACTTACTACAACTGCTATTTTTTGAAAAAATTACTCTGCCTATTTATTATATATTTTTATTGGAATAAATTCAATAGCTTTCCTGTTGTTGAGTCTATTGCTTCGAAAATCACTACACACATCTAGGGCCTCCCTATGAACTTACTACAACTGCTATTTTTGAAAAATATTGCTCTGTTTATTTATTATATATTTTTATATAATAAAGTAATATTTACAAGAAATAGCAGTTGTAGTAAGTTCATCGGGAGGCCCTAAATGTGTGTAGTGATTTTGGAAGCAATAGACCAAATAACAGTGAAGCTATTGAATTTATTCCAATAAAAATATACAATAAATAGGCAGAGAAATATTTACAAAACATAGCAGTTGTAGTAAGTTCATAGGGAGGCCCTAAATGTTTGTAATGATTTTGGAAGCAATAGACCAAATAACAGTGAAGCTATTGAATTTATTCCAATAAAAATATATAATAAATAAGCAGAGCAATATTTACAAAAAATAGTAGTTGTAGTAAGTTCATAGGGAGGCCCTAGATGTGTGTAGTGATTGTCGAGGCAATAGACCAAACAACAGTGAAGCTATTGAATTTATTCCAATAAAAATATATAATAAATAGCCAGAGTAATATTTTCAAAAAATAGCAGTTGTAGTAAGTTCATAGGGAGGCCCTAGATGTGTGGAGTGATTTTGGAAGCATTAGACTCAATAACAGTAAGATTTTGGAAGCAATAGACTCAATAACATTGACGGTATTGAAATGAATGTTTGAATCGACTTTCGGTTTTGCACTTCGTAGACTGTGCCTAGACGTTCAGTTGAAGGCAGAACGCTGACTTGAATTAATCCACATAGTTCGATGGTTCTTTCGGATGAAAAACGTGTTGTAGCTTGTTGTCTACCTTACTACGGTTAGACAGAGCTGCCTATTGTGTAATGAAAACGTTTCGGTTACGAGCTATTGAACCGCAAACCGCGAATGTGCCAATCTGCCAATCTCTGTCTAACTTTACCGAAGTGGGTCTGGCTTCGAGTAATGAAAATTACCCAACTCGAGGGGCGGCACCAAGCATGCATTTGAAAATCTCAAGGTACGCAATTGGATAACACTACGACTAATCACCAGTGGTTTTTCGCTAAGCCCCTATGGCGGAGCTAACTGGTAGATAAAACTCTTGCTGTATCAGGTCGCAAAACAGCAAAAACATCCTTTTATAAAAAAGGAACGATTCGAGCGCCGTCTTCTGTTCCTCTTTTAGACAAAAAGCCAAGTCTAACTCGTTCATTGTAGTGGCCAAAGTCGTTTAAAACAACTGGTGTTCATCCATAGCGATCTTACAATGTTTTCTAATGACTTCGATTTCGCAGCGCTGTCATGTCGTCATCTGTTTAACACACCTCTGGCACGCCTATATCAGATACACCGATGTGATTGGTGCAGCTCGGCTACAAGGGCATAGTTAATGAGCAGAATTACTCAGTGCCAAGCTGTTTCCCAATGTCAAGGAAGGATCCTTCGAAGTCGGAATTTCTAGTATGCTACGTCATCAAAGTCCGTCGAAGTACAGTTCCAATGTCAAGGATCCTCCGAAGTTCAACCAAGGACTGAGTCCTTCGTTCAGACAATTTCCCATAGACGGTCAAGGATGCATATGTGTATCCTTCGCGCTCTCACATCACCCACAATCCTATGCGCACGGATTTCCCAGCTCGTTTAAAAAATAAAAAATGGCGGACGTTAGTGGAGACGGAGCAATATTCTTTCAAATGTAAGTATCTTTAGTGTTTAACGTTATTGTACATTTGTTAAACCGGTAGTACATTTAAGTAAAGTTTAACGCCAGTACAAATTGCAATTAATAATTAGCTAGATACGTTTCGAGCAAACGGTAGGCTAACTGAACCAGACCTTTTCACTGACGTAATGACGCAATGACGTGCACTTGCAAGCCTGTTCCATTACGCTCCATTTACGTGTTCTTCGACTGCTAAGAAGGAGTCTCGCCTAGCCTCTGTAGGACCTGACTTGGAAGGATTTGTCCTACCAAGGAAGGATCCTTGACATTGAGAAACAGCTCCAGAGTAACTTGCTGAGCAAATTCAAATTGTGCTCTCGCGAGAACTCTGGATTTCCAGGGTACCTTAAATGTACAATATGTAGAAAAAATCTTTAAAGTGACGTTTCCGTCCTAATTATGCTTTTAAACAAAAGTTTGACTCGAGGACATTCAAAAAAGACCTTAGGTTTCATTTTGGTGAGATTTACGCTTTAAAGTTTGCAGATTTGATTTCAACTGGGGCATTTGCATTTTGGATCTGTTGTGTTAACTGGCAATATGAAATGCAAAGAGCTGTCACTGCCAGTGAAGCAAGACATTATTTGGGTGAAAAATCAAACGCATCAGAGAGATTGCCAAATTAACAATTTTGTTAATTCTTAAAAATATATACTGCACTGCTGAGCTCAGGAGCACCAAAAGGCTCGGAAAACCATGGAAAACTATTGTGGTGGATGACAGGACAGATTTCCCTGGGAAAGAATAACCCCATCACAACAGTTGACCACAGCAAGAACACTTTGCAGTAGGTAGGACTGTGTCAAAGTAAAAAATAAAGAGAAGACTGCAACAGAGTAAATACAGAGATGTAAAACAAGACATAAACGATTGGTAAGCCTAAAAAGTAAAAACAGATTAGAGTTTACCACAGTACAGTTCTGGAACAATATCCTATGGACAGAGGAGACAAAGATCAACTTGTACCAAAATGATGGGAAGAGAAGAGTATGAATAAAGGAATGAACTCATAATCAGAAGTAGGCAGTTTTATCCAACTCTCAATATACCTGTGGTACCTCTAGAGTTAGCAAAGTTTGAGAGTGTGTTTTATAGTTGATACCTTTCCAAATGTTAGCTAGAGGCTATAGCCCTTTTGGCTCTCCCTCCCTGGGAAATGAGCAAATGGGGGGCTGAAGAATGGATCTATGGGCTGCCGAGGGCGAAACAACGCCCACAACAGACTTGCTACCCCCTCATTCTATGGACAAAGTCCCCTTATAAAGGAGAGGAGAAGGACACCAGGACCTTTTGAGGACGCCTATTGAGCCTGTGCCAGACATGCTGCACCTAATCCAGGGGACCAGACCCCTGCATTCGTGGAGGGGGTGGAGCCCCCCACTCCTCGCACGGTGGTCGCTACATCCCTACCCACAGTAGTTTGGTCACCACTGCAGCCTGTGGCCAGTGACGGGGCTCCTCCCCAATGCCACAGCCAGCTTCCAACAACTCTGCCCCACTGCCGGGGCTCCTTCAGTGACTGAAGGGGTGGTTTTGTTCCCTGCTGGCCGGGAGCATACAGCGGCTGGAGATGGGCCTCCTCCCATCCATTGCCGAGCCTCCACCATCAGCAGGGCCTGACTGCAGCAGGGGTTCCAGCAGCAGGACCCCAGCTGCCGAGACCCCAGGGGTAGAGACGTTAGCCGCCAAGACCTCCTGGGGAGGAGGCAGCAGCTGTGGAGACCCCCAGGGAAGGCGACTGTGGAGAACCCCAGGCAGGAGATAATGACTGCAGGGACCCCCGGGGGCACATCAACAGCTGCAGAGAGCTCTGGGGGTCCACCACCATCCCAGCCGGCATCAGCGGCAATGTCACCTTAGCCTGCCGTGCCCCTAATTCTGGTACCAGCTGGCACGCCTCCTCGACCATCGCAGGAGGTGCCTCACCACTGGCCACCACTGTCGAGCCCTCCTGTGAGGTGGGGGCCTCCAGATCCCCCTCCTTACTTCAGTTGGGATGAGCGAGGTAATTGGGGTGACCCTATGTGAGGGGGATTTCTGTGGAGCAAGTTCCCCATTGACTGGGGGACTGTTGTCTATCCTCCAGAATGATTACCAATGGCTTACTTATGGGGACCTGACATATGTTTAGTTTCTTCCCTGTTTATTTACATGATTCAGTTCCTGATTTCCCCCCAGTGTATACTGTTTATATGTGGTATGTAGGATTTAATTCACCAATAGATCTCTCTCATTCATTTTTCCCAGCTGCACACACTTTAGTAGTCTATTATTTCAACTTTTTTTATAAATTTATTTATGAAGATTTCATCAGAAAAAAAGAACAGTAAAGGTACTGTGTCCTGTAATATCAATACATTTCTACAATTTTAATCCCCCCCAACATAATCCCGACCCCCATACCACCCTCCCCCACTATCCATCCTGACCCAGCCACCTCCCCCACCCAAAGCAAAACACCTAGGTAAACTGACAACACACTAACATACATACAAATACATACAGTAACAATTTTCTTTTACATTTGGTGGACAAGGAGCATCATATGTTCTGACTCAGATCAGAATGGAGCCTTTGGAAGCTATTAAAATAGGAAATAAATATCTGCCATTTTTCTAAGAATTTTTATGTGCCAGTGCAGTGCGATACATCGAAGTTGTGCGCTTATACTGGATTCACACCAGGCATGGCAAACTGGTTGTGTTGCGGTGGAAGTCCATTAATTTCAATAGGAATGAATATTCCCCTCATGGAATACTTAATTTCTCAAGTTTTAAAAATGACAAGACATCACATAGCCACTGAGAGGCTAATGGTGGCTGAGAGGACTTCCACTGCAGCAAAATCCTGCGTCGGGCTAATAGTGTAGTAAAAACAATGATATCTGAATTTTTATAATTTAGTGAGAAAAAAAAACCCTCAGGGGGCATGGAGTTAAATTAAATTTAAGTGCTTCTGAAAGGGTATGGAATACAAAGATCCAGTAATAGCTCAATTTTGAGCATGTAAAAAACATATGGTAGAGGTTGCATGGGGAGGAATGACATCTGTCACACACATCCACCACTCTGGGACACATTTTGGAAAGTCTGGACTTAGAGTAATGAACTCTATTGGTCACCTTGAACTGAATTGAGCACAAGATGAAGTGGAACTTGTTCTATCGATCACTCCATCCCAGAAATCATTCGAAAATTCAAGACCCATTTCTTGCTCCCAAGCAGTTTTAGGTGTATTAGTGGAGTGTTTATCACAGGACATAATCCAATAATGGATTAGTGAAATCACTGATTTCTGTTGAGGAAAAAAATTCAATAGCTCATTCCAAGGCTGGGTGGGGGGTAATAAAGGGAAGCCAACAAATTTAGAGGAGACGAAATGTCTCATCTGCAGATATCGAAAGAAATTAGATGGGGGCAAAGCGTGTTTGACCGCCATGTTAGGAATACTCGAAAAAACTAAATTTTCATAAACATCCTTGAAAGTTTTAATTTCATGTTTTTCCCAGAGAGTAAAAGCACTGTCAACCACAGATGGAGTAAATATGTGGTTGTTATTAATAGGGTCCAAAATATATGTAGTGGAGAACTTAAAGTGGCGCAGAAACTGGTACCAAGTCTTGAGTGTGGATAGTACTACAGGGTTGTCTGAGTAACGAGAGGGAGATGTAGGCAGAATAGCAGTTTCTGAAGGTTGGCGGCCCAATAGTAATATAGAAAATTAGGAAGTGCCCACCATTTAATTTACATTGCTGAAGTAAAAACATACTAATTATTGGTGGCTTTCCAGCCCAAATGAATGAAAAGACTGCCTGGTTAATTGTTGTAAAAAAGACATATGTAAGAACAAAGAAATAGATTGGAAAATATACATAAATTTAAGCAAGCTATTCATTTTAACAGCGTTGATTTTCCCTATGAGAGAGAGAGGTAAGTTACCCCACCTCTTAAAATCGGCCTTCATCTGAACAAGAAGGGGGGAAATGTTAGCTGAAAGGAGAGCCGACAGTGAGCGAGTAACATTCACTCCTAGGTATTTGAAGCCCAAATGATTAAGTTGAAAGGGCAGATCTGTCTGATTGATTGGGAAACACTCGCTTGTTTGAAGATTTAGCTTGTAACTGGAAAAAGAACGGAAATTCTCCAGAATGGAAAGAATAGTTGGTAGCAGCAAGTCATCAGCATATAATGACAGCTTATGTTAAATTCTCTCCCGTAAGACACCCTGGAAGGAGGGTGAGGTCCGTAAGGTCACCGAAAGGGGCTCAATAGTGATGGCGAAGAGTAGGGGAGAAAGGGGGCAGCCCGGTCTTGTCCCGCGTTCTAGGGTAAAGTAATCAGAGTAATTATCAGTGGTACAGACAGGGGCGGACTGGCCATCGGGAGGATCGGGAGTTTTCCCGAAGGGCCGGTCCATTCCGGGCCAAACGGGCCGTCACATTTTACTTTGACGGCCGGTCGGGCGTATTAAAACAAGTGAGAGTAGGCTGAAATGGACAGGATGTTGCATCCGCAAAACTGCGCTCTGGCCTGGCCGTCAAATCGAGAGAGAGTTCCTCTATATTCAAACGAGGAGAAACCCAGAGTGAATGATTGACGAACGCGGGGAGCGACAGATACAGCGCACGCGCACACGCGCGCGCCACCCCCCCCCCCACCGCCGGCCGCTCCATCCAAAGTCCCGGGCCGAATTTTTTCCCAGTCCATCCCTGGGTACAGACACTGGCCTGTGGGGATGCATACAGCAGCCTAATCCAAGCAATACATTTATAACCAAAACCAAACATTTTAAGAGCAGCAAATAAATACCCATTAAATTCTGTCAAATGCCTTCTTAGCATCAAGTGATACCACAAATTCCCTGAGATTATGAAAACTGTTTTGAATAAATAATGGTAAACAGGGTCTGATTGTTAGCAAATTAATATCTACCCTTAATGAAGCCTGTCTGTTCCTCTGAGATGACTAATGGGAGGGTCGCCTCTAGGCGCCTCGCTAACACTTTTGTGAGCACCTTTACATCCACATTAAGAAGGCTGAGGGGCCTGTAAGAGGAGCAGGCATTGGGATCCTTCCCTTCCCTAGTAGAAGAGCTATAGACCCTTGTGTCAAGGTTGTGGGGAGCACACCATGGTCCAATGATTCATTATACAAAGATAAGAGTAAGGGAGCCAACCACAAGTGGATAAAAAAAAATTAAGTCGGGAACCCATCTGGGCCTGGGGCTTTGCTACTTTGCATAGAGTTAAAGGGGAATTCCTGGCGATTTTATAACGTAGCACTGTTGTTTGCATATCTGATGTGCTGTCAGTAGCGTTAATAACTGAAACAATCTGTATTGCCCAAAAAAAATTATTTGCTGTTTTTATGTCAATATAATGTAGCAAGTCTGCCAGGTAACCTGACACCCTTCTTTGGCTGTTCACGGACTGAGTCTACACTGTTGCTAAGTTACCTATGCTCATGCGCGATAACTCTTGAAATCTTGAATTGTTGGGAGCTGTGAAGGCAAGTGTCAGGTTACAGCCGATCAATGTTGGGAAAGTAGTTTATGGACCACGGCAAATCGTTTTTTTTTGCGGAAAATATAAGTTTTGCATTATTGCATTGTATGACTTCGACAATCGCCTAGTCTGGGCTTCGCTGGAAAATGGCAAATAAACAGAGGTATGTACACAGACTGATGTGTTCAAATTCACTGTGTTCACTATAATGAATCACTGCAAATGGATATTTGGAGTGGATATGGACATTTCAAACATGTTTAGAGGCTCAAAGCACATTTTCTACCCGTAAATGCGTAATGGTTGTATACTGGCAGCAAAAGGTAAACACGGTTTTGGCAATACAGATTGTTTGAGTAATTAACGCTACTGACAACACTTCAGATATGCAAACAACAGAGCTACATTTTGAAATCGCCCAGAATTCTCCTTTAATAGACTCAACCACCTCCTCAAGCCTCAGAGGGGAGTCCAGATCATCTGCAATCGACAACAGGGGTGTATAATGCCTCCAAGAATTGAGTCATATTAGCGGTGGGAACTCAGATGTATAAAGTGAAGAATAAAATGCTTTAAATGAATCGCTTATTCCATCTGGGTCTGAGATTAAACAGTTAGAAGGGTCTTCAATTTGAGTAATTAGATAATTAGATGTTGTCACGTCCCTTAGTCCTGTGTGTGTGTGTGTGTGTGTGTGTGTGTGTGTTTGTGTGTGTGTTTGTTTGTTTGTTTGTTTGTTTGTTTGTTTGTTTGTTTGTTTGTTTGTTCTGCTCTGTGTGTCTGTTTCTGTGCAGGTGGCGCCAATCATCCTCATTAACACTTATCATGGACTCCTCCCTCCCGTTGTCGTATCCAGCTGGTTCCTGTTGTACATCATCCAATCACATCATCCATTCAGTAGTATATCTGTGCAACTGTTTGTTCTCTTTTTCTCTTTCTCTCTTGGTGGGTAAGGTTGCCTTCCTTTCAGATGCTGCCTGTTGACACAGAGTTTGGAAACATATTTGGTTAATTAGTTGTGAGAGCTTTGGTGTACTTGTGTGAGTGGTTAGGTCTAATAGAGTGATAGTAATGTGTTAAGTATATTGTTAGTGTTGTCTGTTGTATAGGTGTATTAACCCTGTGTATTCTTTTGTCTTCCCAGGTGGGGGAGAGGAACACGTGGGAGTGGCAGGTCAGATGCCCTTGGGCTTACACCACTCGTAGGAACAGTCCCTTGTATAAAACCACTAGGTTAGATCTGAGCGGCCCACACCCCTGTACTTCGGTTAGGGCGCCTGGATCGTGTGCCAGTTAGTTTAGTTCTCTGTGTGTTAGGTTAGATAGTTTAGGGGTCATGTTTGTTATATTTGCTTTCTTTGTTTTGGGTCCGCTCAGCCTTTCCTTACAAAAATATAATTTACATTTACCTTGACTAAATAAAAAGCCTGTTGTGAAAAGGTACTTTTTGTTCTGTGTCCTTGTTTGCACCTACGACCCCATACCTCTTTTGCTGGCTGCAGGGCGGCCTTGGGTAGTGGTTGTGACATCCCACTCCCCTTCAGGGGAGCTGAACGTAACACATGGGGGCTCGTCTGGGATGTCACTTCTCGCTGATCGGGCATCTCTGTGCTCAGTAATTGAGGTGTGGTGTTATAGTGCAAGTAAGGACTACCTGAGTGCAGTTGAATTTGAGTTTGTGTAGTGCCTTAAGTGTGCTTGTACCTGTAGTGTGTTGGTGTTGGAAATAGTGTCAGAATGGCATCATTGGCGGTGGAATCGTTTCTGGCGGACCCCTCTATGGGCGCATTAGACAAGCTGTGTAAGGCAGACCTGGTCGCTATAGCTACCTAATACAACCTAGAGGTTAGCAAGCAGGCTCTGAAAGCTGACGTCAAGGAAGCGATAGCGAAGCATGTGCTAACCTTTTAAGCTCTTTCAGCAGCTAGTGTGGAGGAGGCCGACGTTGAGGAGGAGAGGGAGTTGGGTGAAGAGCGTGAGGGGTTGAGGACTCCCTCGCCTACATGGTTGTTGGATGGTGTGGGGGATGGGGAGGCACCTGCTCCCTGTACTCTGCCCAAATTCAAGCCTTTCTCTCCGGACCGTCACAGTACTGGTAGTGAGGCAGATCGGCTCAGGCATCAGGTGGCAAGCCTTGAGGCAGACCTGCAGGATAAGGCAGAGAGGAAAAAGTATGAGTTAGAGGTACGGAGGATAGAAATACAGGCGCGGCCTGACAAAGAGGCTAGGATAGAAATATGACGGATGGAGATTGAGGCAGGTGCTTTGACGCCTGTTGGTAAAGAGATCGGTTTGGATGTTAAGAGGAACATAGCTGGGTCATTCTTAGCAAATGGTGCCATTTGTGTCCCCATGATATAATCAAGAATAAGTTGTGAAAAAATGGGTTGAAACTTATTTTTTCAAGCTTTCTTACTAAATGAAATCCTTCTCCACTACGTAAAACAAGGTCCATGCCCTCTGGGTTTATTAACTTTAAAATAATAATCTGAGTGTGGCGCAAGCACTCTAAAATGCCATGTCCCCAGTCAGTTTTTTTTACTTCAGTTGCAAATATAAGCAATAAATATCAAATTATTTTTATGTATTTAACTATAATTACAAATAACTATGTATAATACATCTGACCACATGCTATTTGTTAAATTAAAAATATATTTTAATATAAAAAATCTTGAAATATGGTCTGTCCCTGAGTTCACTGTCCCCCTGCGTTACTTTGATGAAAATCCTTCTGGACACGCCCCCTGATTGTTCCTTTAGTCACCTGACACTCAAAAAGTAGGATACATTTTTGGAGGGAAAGAAACTACAAGAAGCAGAGTAAGTATCTCTCTATAATCAACACTTTTCAATGTTTTAGAGTGGCTTACTAATGTGGTCAAGCATAACATGTCCCCTATGTTACTCTGATTTATATTGGAAACTGATATTTTTTTTTGATTTTGAAAATAGCTAATTAAAATGCTAAAAGCCTTCTTGTGTAGTCATCATGTGCTTGGCTGTTGTTCACTGTTAATGAGTAGAAATGGCCAACTTTAGCATAATTTGTCCCCCCGCGTTACTGTCCCCCCGTGTTACTGTCCCCTACCCAATCTGATTAAAATTCTGATGTCATAACATCCTGAGCTGGCTTAATATATTTTTCTCATAGTTGAACATGTCCTTCATCAGAAAAAATTATAAAATCAATGAAAAAAAAAAAAAAAATTTGGCACGGTTACCACCCTCAAATGGCACCATTTGCTAAGAATGACCCAGCTATAGTCCCTCCGTTTCGTGAGGCCGAGGTGGACTCATATTTTTCCGTGTTTGAGCATTTAGCGGGTGCGCTACACTGGCCCAAGGAAGTATGGCCCTTCCTCCTCCAGGTTAAGTTAACTGGAAAAGCCCAGGAGGTAGTGGCAGCTCTATCCTTAGAGGAAAGTGGCCAATATGATGTAGTGAATACTGTGGGTCTCATGTTTTACAGACAGGGATTGAAATGGGCACTGTTTCAGTGCCTTTACATTGGGTTTACCTGTCGTCAGGAGTGGTATCTGTCTGTTTTCGTGTCGGTGTGGTGCCCAAGTTGCCAGTGGAAGGAGTGTCACTTTTGCTAGGTAATGACATTGCTGGGGGAAAAGTAAGTCCAGTATGGAGGTAGTAAATAAACCAGATCACACCTGTTTAGAGCCAGAGACAGACAAGTTAGTCTTTCCTGTGTGTGTGTTGACCCGCGCACAGGCACGGAAAATGGGAGACATATTTTACATTTCTCCGTTATACAAACCTGTTGAGCATCCAAGTAATTTGCATCAAGACCAGGGGGAAAAGCCTATTCCACTTAGACTGGATCAGCAGTCCGGTATGTGTGGAGAGGAATAAACTAAATTTTTGGAAACAATCAATCCTGCTGGTGTCATAGAGTGCCAAAAGGCAGACAAAAGCCTGCAGAAATGCTTTGCGTCGGTGGAGTCAAAAGACAATGCACCCAACGCAAAAGCAACATATTTCTTAGACAACGGAAGTGTTATGAGAAAATGGAACGCCCGTGGCATGAAATTAAGGTACGATAGAAAGGCTGTGAGTAGGGTCTTTGCGCCTGGTGATCTGGGGCCTCATTTATAAAACTTTGCGGTTGATTTGCGGCAGAAGTGGCGTACGGACGAAATATAGGACATGCGTACGCAAAGAAATATTGAGATTTATAAAAGCATGTGCACGCACGTCCTACGCCTTTTTCCCTTAATAAATCACAATCAACTCTAATATGTAGCGCAGCTTTTGTGGGTACATGTCACGCCCTTATCTGCCCATAAATAGTCAGTGAAACGTCCCAAAATTAATATTAATTGATTGAGAAAGCATGGGAAACAATAAAATAATAAAAAATTATTGGCGAGGTGGAAAAGAGGAGCAAAATGTTGTTTAAAGGGCACAGTTTGCCTATTACCAATGACGAAAAGGCGTTGGAGTGGCAAAAGCTTGCAGACGCTGTAAGAAAGTTGGACCGTGGCCGAAATATAAAGTGTTCAGATATCAGTCCATGTCAAAGTGTCTAGCGCCTCATCGCGAAAGTGTGTCTGCCACGGGTGGGAAGAAATTGGCTACATTACAGCAACATGTCTGCATCCCAAATTATTTTGACATTGGTGGAATGCAAATGCTTTCGATTAATGAACGCATGTTCATTCTCATTCATTGTCCTTATTGCAACATGAGTGCATTCAATAGCACCGATTACATTTGCGAAACCGGACCAATTGTGCTTTTTTGTTTGACTGTTCACCCGCCGTGTACAAAAACTTAATGTAATTTTGCGACAAGCCTATTATAGCGACTAACACGCCTGGCATAACCCGGCTAAGGGTTGGCTGAGATATCCCTGACCTGTCAGTCCGTTCCATCTGGAAAGTGCCAGTCGCCAGAAATCCTGTTATTAGTGTTATGAAAGGCGCCAATAAATAATATGCATTATTAGCCTATTATTATTATTATATTCTAACAGTGCAAGATCAGCTATTGTGCGTAGAGAGCTGCGTACGTCTTCTTTTGTGCATACACAACGTTTATAAATGAGGCCCCTGGTGTTATTCTTATTGCCGTCGCCTGGTTCGTCCCTATCAGCTAAATTTTTCGGAACATACACGGCGGAGAAACGTGTTTGTGATAACAATTACATGGTTAGAACCCCAGAGCGCAAGTGTTTGTTACGTATCTGCCATGTACAGGTCCTTCTCAAGAAATTAGCATATTGTGATAAAGTTCATTATTTTCCATTATGTAATGATAAAAATTAATCATTACATTATGGAAAATAAGCTGTATGTTTTCATGAGCTGTATGTTTTCATGAGCTGTATGCCAAAATCATCACTATTAAAACAATAAATGACCTGAAATATTTCAGTTGGTGTGCAATGAATCTAAAATATATGAAAGTTTAATTTTCATCATTACATTATGGAAAATAATGAACTTTATCACAATATGCGAATTTCTTGAGAAGGACCTGTATACCGTTTAAATAAAGTCCCAGTCCGATCGAGTCCACCCAGCCCGATAATCTCTGTCAGGTGGCTGGGATGTTTTTTTTTTTTTCTTTTTTATTAACATCTTTTTATCATGTACAAGGCTTGACAACATTTTCGAAATGTATTGGAAATTGTACATAGGTACCATAAAAAAATATGAAGGAAAATAAAAAACTCAAATGAAAGGTAGAATCAACATAAAAAATATAAATAAATAAAATACCAGCACATTATAAAACATCCACATATAACATTAGAGATCTTTTATACATCATATTAATTTGTACGTTTCCATATCGGCAATTAGTTTTAGGGCAGGTTTGGTTTTAACAAGTCTTAGTGAGCGTACGAAAATATAAAACTCTCGTTCAAAAATATCTAATAGAGGGGAGGTTTTAAGAAATCTGCATTTGTGTATGAAGAATTTGGCTAATAGAATGACATTATTGATAAGAAAACTCTTCTCTCCTCAACAAAGCCAAATTTTACAACAGTATAAGTAAAGTAGGGAATATTAATATTTTTACTGTAAAGTACTTTATGCAGCTCCATCCAGAAAAAGGCAATACAATCACACTCAAAAAATATATGTTCAGTAGTTTTATTGCTGCCCCCACAGAAAGCGCAGTCATTATGCTCAATATTAAATTTAAATCTTAGAAATTCATTAGACGGATAGATATAATTTAACATTTTAAAATGATTTTCCTTTGCTTTGGGTGAAATAGGGAATGATAGGTATTTTGTTCTAATCTTTTTAGTAATTGGTACATCAAAGTTCTGACAAATATATCTTCTTTTAAGCTTTTCTGGGAAATTTATTTTAGATAAGGTTTGCCTAATGTGTTTGTTATTGCATTTTTTATCGTTTAAGCAATAACCACCTATCTGTTGCAAAGGGAGGCACGGAGAAATGACAGAATATAATAACATCCCTCTAATTAGCAATAAGATTGCTTTGGGTATAGCATTCATGACCGAGTAAAACTGTTTGGGTTGGCAAAATAAGTCATATTTTTGCATAAAACTATTATAACTGAGAATGTTACCATGTTCATCCAACAAATTTGTGACAGACCAGATATCTTTTCTAATCCAATCTTCAAAGAATATGGTTTTGTTGCGGTGTAATATAGATCTATTATTCCATATTGGTGTGTTATGTGGGGTGAAGTTGTGATTGTATGCCAATTTCCAATACAATAACACTTGTTGATGAAAGTTAGAGAGCTTTAGAGGGAGCTTGTTTATACTGAAGTCGCATCGAAGCAATAAATGTATTCCTCCAACCACTTTAAAGATAGAAACCGGGACACTAAACCATAGGCTGTCCAAATTACAAAGAAAAGATTGTAACCATTTCAATTTTAACATGCCATTCATGCAATCAAAATCAATAGCGTTCAATCCCCCTTCCTCATATGGTTTTAAGACATCACCCTTTCTTATATAGTGAACTTTGTTCTTCCAAATATAATTAAGATTAACTTGGTTGACCATTTTAATATACTTAGGTGTGATAACCAAAGACAAAGCTGGATATATCATTCTTGATAAACTTTCTGATTTGGTTAGAAGAATTCTTCCAAATATGGACAGGTCTCTTTGCAGCCAACTATTAAGAATAGTTTTGGCTTTAGCAAAATTGTTTTCAATATTGAGTTTAATGCTTGCCTTTTCATCCTTTGTGACAAAGACTCCTAAATATTTAACTGTGCTTTTTAAGGGGATATTATGTAGTAATTCTAATGGATGGGCATGTATGGCCATAAGTTCACATTTATTCAAATTCAGCTTTAAACCTGAGGCACTTGAGAAAAAGGTTATCAGTTCAATAGCCTTGGGAATTTGCAGCTTGTCCTTCAGAAATAAAGTTGTGTCATCAGCCAGTTGACTTATTATTAAACTTTTGTCCATAATGTTCAACCTTTTAATAATTTCATCGGATTTAATCAAAATGGCCAGCATTTCTGCAGCTAAAATAAATAAAAAGGGCGAGATAGGACATCCTTGACGAATTCCACAGTCTATACTAAAACGTTTAGAGGTACCACGAGGAAGGGAAATTGAGCTGCTAATGTCACAATATAACATTTTCATGGTATCACGAAAGTTGTGACCAAATCCAAATTGTTCAAGACATTGAAATATAAAGTTGTGTTCCACCATATCAAAAGCTTTCATAAACTCTAAGAATAATATAAATCCATCATCCTCTATAATTTCCCCATAGTCTAATAAATCCATTACCAGTCAGATATTATGTAAGTGTAACATCCGGCCCATGGAGGGCTGGGTATTGACTTTTTCAGTTATCCTTTAGTGTCTCTTGTGTATATGTTTTGTTGCTTTCAGTGTTTACACTGTGATTTTGTTGTTAGATTTATTCCTCATGTGTCCTCATTGTTTTGCCCTGTGTGTGTTGGTGTTCAGGTTCCTCCCCAATGTGTGGTATATGCCTCCCTCTTGTGCCCCTGTTGTGTGTTGCATGTTCCCACCTCTCACTCCCATGTCTTGTCACATGTTTCATGTTAACCAATAGATCACGGTGTAGTTAATTCCCATGTACAGGTGTTGTTCATTGTCCTCATTTGTAAGTGTATTTAAGTTGAGTGTTTGGTCTTGTCTCTTGTCGTTCAATGTATCCTGTGACGTGTCCTGTTCCCGTGTTCCAGTGTTTTCT
>JACXGM010023420.1:0-16218 GCA_016801145.1 Umbra pygmaea
CACTGACATGAATGGAGTGTGGTGTCGCGTGGGGTCGAGACGCTACCCTCAATTTGTATGTTGATGGCCATTCCTCAAGTACAGCGGGGCTATAGCCACAATCAGTTTCTCCTCCATTTTTGCTACATCTACAAGTAAGGACCTTCCCCTGTCTCCTCTGTGCTGTACTTCTATTGGATAGTCACGTCACGTTCAATGGATTCATTTGCATAAAGCTGGGCATCGGCCAGCTTTTTTGACGCGCAACATTTTCTTAACTGCTGCGCCTCCTTCACGGGATGCTTTGCGGGCGTGTTGAAGTTGGTTGACGTCACGCATAGGAATAGAGTGAGGTGCGACGCGACAGAAGTGTAGCATGGACAAGTGGATCTGCACCTTTAGTCTCCAGCCGCATAAAGTTGCCCTAATTTATCTGCAGTCAGTCGGCAATGTTTTCTCATAGTCATAGCTAAAATGTCCATGTGGTCCTGTTATCAAAACACCTGAAAGACAGAGGGGGGAGAGGACGAAATTCAATTTAAGAACAGTGGAGTCAGCTTATAGTGCTCATCACGTACGCCCAGGTCAATTTGATAAGCGAATGATCGATATTCGTTATTGTCAGGTTTGACAACACACCAAAAATAATAAAACAGACACAAGTGCACAATCAAACATTGTACAAAGGGGAAACGACTGTTGGCAAGTGCCTGTCAGTAGTTTTCCCAACTGGCTGTTCCCCAGAGCACTCTTTTTTTTCGATAGTACATGGGTGTGGTCACAATGTGTTAAAAACTGATCGGTGCTGTGTGTTAATCTTCCCAGCAACAGGGTGGTTGTTGCTTGCGTAAGTGTGTGTATGTGTACATGACCATTGGCCCCTCCACATACACAGATCAAAGGTGTCTGTAGGCTGCAAAGAAAGCTAATATTTCTATAATTTCCCTCCTGTTTATCATTTGAAAACATTCAATATTCGTACTCTACCATTTGTTAAAAACAGTTTCAGTAGTAACAGCATTACAGACATTTTCAAACCATCTCATCCGCGTCCTCCCGCTGTACTTCTTCATACTGCTGTTTATACGGAAGTAGTTGCATACTGACAAACGATCTTGTAATCATCTTGTCAATCATGAGTCACATTTTCTTCTGCACTGAGTCTGTGTTTTTGGTAGTGTCTCCTTGGCCATTGAGACTCTACCCGGTTCCTAATTGATTAAGGATCAGGTTTTTTCTTCACAGGGTTTGAGATACTATGCACAGCCCCTTTGTAGCCCTGGCTTCCCCTCTAATCTGGCAAACTGGGTATGGGGTATTTGTAGTTTACAGTGGCTGAGGTGAATCCACATGCTCCGCTCTGCAATCTTGACTGCTGTAGGGGTGGTAAGAAGCACTTGGATTGGTACATCCCAGCGGGGGTTGGACCAGCACTTCTTCTTGATGACCTCCACGAACACCCAGTCTCCAGGAGATACGGTGAGGTGTTCCTGTGTGGGAGACAGAGAATCAGGTGGCAGTGAGTGCATCTTGGCAACTTGTCTTTCTGGAAATACCTTTTTCATGTATTCAGCTAATGTCGTTTCCTCTTTCCCTTTCTCTAAGTCTGCTGAAAACAGTGGTAGTCTAAAAGCTCCCCCATACACAAGTTCAAACAAAAAAATGTTTGTATAGGAATTAAATCCATACGTTGTAAAACATCTATCAATTAAGTCTACCATCCCTCCTATTGAGACATGGCAAGGCCCATGGCTCAATATTGATGCTATCTTTTTTTTTGTAATATTGGCTTTTCTGCTTTTGTGTACAGACCATCTGTGTTTAACGTTGCTCTTTGTCCTTTCCTAATGTGCAAACTCTCGCAAGTGCTATCAGTTCTGCTGCCTGTACAGAGTGATTTGGAGTAGATCAACGGTATCAATGTTGTTGTTATCTTGACTGTAGTTAGAACAGTCTGATCCCGTTCTTTCCTCTGTGTCCATATCTAGTCACCTTTGATCCCTCTCAAGATTGTCTTGATCACCCTTATCTTCTCTGTCTCTTTTTGGGCATTGGCAGTTTCGTGCAGTGTTCCTTTTTTGCACAATTAAAACAACGGCCATACATTTTATAATGGTCCTCATCCATCAAAAAAGTGTCTGAGATATGTCCTTTCTTTTTCTTTTGTTGCATTACCTTGGTGGCATGCCTTGCCCATTGTGTAAGCTGTGTGAGATTTTGAGTAGCAAGTTCTATATCATGCTTCCTGACCCAATCACCTATGTGAGGTAACAGTCCATTTAGCATGGCTTGTTTGAGTTTTTTTGGTAGGGGCCATTTGGTTCAATAATGTATGGTATACCTAAGTTTACTCAGAATACCTTTTCCATCCTAACCAAGAAATCATCAGAGTCCTCATCAGTTTTTTGATTGGTCTGGCCTATTTTTCCATAATCTGCCCTTTGAGCGTATGCTTCACCACTCGTGTCATTAACCCATCTAACTAACCTCTGTATTCTACATTTAATACCCCATCACCTGTGTATGGGAACACTACACATGATAATTTCTTCCTGAATATGCTCCTCTTACACACCCCCGTCTCATTCCTAGTGAGGCCTGCATTGCCTCCCCTGTTTCCTCCCCATTTAGTCTGTAAGAGTGTATGACATCAGTCAACACATTCGCCCACTCTGGGGGAGGTATACTGCTTGTATGGCCTCAGGCCTGACTCCAGGGACGGAACACATACATGACTGATCCCCATGTGGGTCTGGGACTACAATCATGGGGAATGTATCTACTGTCCCTGTTCCTCCTACAGCTCACTGTCACTACCTCTTCTTTTCTTCATAACATGATCTCACTTACTTTTCCCTTTTCCTCTTTTCGTTTATTTAAACCGTCTTTTCGCTTGATTGCTTGTTCTACCCATACCTTCGCTATGGTCACCTCTGTTTCTTTTTTTTGTTATTTTCTTTTACCTTTAACCTAACTGAGTTCTACATCCAATACGGTTACCACCTGCTGTAATTGACTGTGATTGTTTAGGCTACCTATGAACCAATACTTTCTAGTCCATTGTGGTAAATGTTTGGTACTCCCTAGGTGGACATTTTCCATAAACTTTACATCTCCCTTACGGTCCTCCTCAGAGGCTTTCACTTCCCATTATGACAACTTTAGAACGACGTCACTGGAATGTCTCTTGGACCACACTCAACTCATAGCCATATAATTATCATTTTAAACGCTGCTTTATAGGATAATGAGACTAACAGGGATATAAAACTGTTATGTTGAGGCAGGCTGCAGTACTGGAACACCAAGATAGGAGTTAGTGCATATTATTCATGCGTATTTGACCTTTGTGAGAGGGCTAAGCCAGACAGAAGCTATTGATTAGTGAATAAAGTAGGCCAAGGCTATGACATATAGCCTACTGGAACAAATGTAAAATCTCCTCAGAAATCTGTACTTTGGTAAAAGTCCTGTATTAACATTTCAGGTGTTAGTCTTTCAATGTCATTATCATCTATACAAAAGAGACATCTTACTTTAGTAATTATTTTGTACTGTAATGTCAACCTGGACCCAATCAGAGATAGAGAAGTGTCTGACAGATGAAGAAGAGTGGCTGATGGAGGAAGAGGAGTGTGTATGTGTGGTGGAAGTAGACTGAGAGGAAGATCAAGAGCTGTAGTCTCAGATGAGATGAGTGCTACTATACTTGATCAGAATAAGTGAGTTGTATTGCCCAAGATGACATAAAATGTGATGTGAATGGTAACCCTGTCTTCTACATTTTAATTCTAAACAGTGGACAGGGGTCATTCTTGTTTTGTAAAGAAATAATCTGTTCTTGGTTTTGCTTAGGTTATTGTTTTATGATTGACAGTGTGCTTGTTGGGTGACAACTGTTGCTAGAGTTATCGAAGAATGAGTTAATTTGGTAGTATTAGTGTATTTTTAATGAAATTATGAAATTAACTGCTGTGCAACACTGAATGTTGGTTAGTGGAACTGTGTGTAGAGTTTTGAAAAAGAAACCTGGGAAATGGGTCTTAGCGATTGCAAAAAAAACAACATCAAAAAAGAAATGGGCAGTATATAACCTCATTCTTCAAACTTAACATTTACCTTATTTGGTCAATGTCTCTGTATTTACTATAGTCGTCTGAGGATTACTGAGGATATTTTGTTTAATAGTGTAAGCATATGCATTTAAGTTGTCTCTGTAAATAAATAAATAAATGAAATATGTACAGTAGGAAATAACATAAGTAAAGCAGTTAGATTATTTGCAGTTACTATTTATCCCATCACAAAATGGGCTGGTGCACCATAAAACTCCCGGGCTGAAAATGTTTCCCACTCCGGCCCTGGTGCCATTGAATCTTTAGTGACCACATAGAAAGATTGGGAATGATCTTTAGACTAGAGGGATCAGTGTCCCCTACTGGCCATCTAACACCACTTCCAGCAACATCTGGTCTCCCATCTAGGAACCAACCATTTAGTCCCCTCCAAACGTAATTCATGAGTTTAAGGGTTGTAAAAAAGTTAGAACAAAATGTATATACAGTTATTAAAACTTTCCTTATTTACTACTAATAGCATTAGTACTAAAGCTAATGTAAAGTAAATAATTTGTACATTTTTTCACACTGAATAACATTTTGATCCTTTTAGTGATTGTCAAATTATTCAGAATTATATTTAAATTATGATATTCTTACATTGTTGCTAGAGATTGTATTACAAAATATGAATGTTAACCTATGGTTTATGTTTTTCTCACCTTTATGTATATGTGTATATGTTGGATCAGTCTTAAGTCTGACGTGTCAGTAGTATTCATGTGACTGATGCTGACTGACACTTGAACACAATTGTCTCAAAATGCTTAAAATGTGTTTGATCCATTTTTGTAAGATGCCACAGCTTCCTGTGTCACTGTGTCTCTGGCACAATAATAAACAGCAGAGTCTTCAGTCTTCAAGCTGTTCATCTGGAGATACACCTGCTGCTTGCTGTTGTCTCTGGAGATGGTGAACCGACCCTGAACAGACTGGGAGTAGGACATAGTGCTACCACTTGGAGCAGAAATAAAAGCAACAAACTCCAGTCCTTTTCCAGAAGCCTGTCTTATCCAGGCAATAGCAGCATTGCTATTTGAGATTCCAGCATATGTACAGGTTAGTTTGTGTGATTCTCCAGGTGTTTTAATGACTGGCTCAGACTCAGTTAGGGTCTGACTTTTAATTCCTGTGAAAAGAAAAAAATAGGTGTTAGTTCCTACATCTTTACTGGTAGACTAAATACAACATGTACTATGTAGGAATTGTCACCTGTGAGGAATGTTATTAGTAGGTTTAATCCAATGATGACCTTCATGGTGAACTATTGTGTTTGATTTTTCATGTAATCAAGACTTTAGACTCTCTTCTTCAATCTGCTTTTAAGTTGTGTTGGAGGAGTGTAATTTTGCATTGACTCCTCCTTACAGCATGGGAGGATCACACGCTAGGATCACACAGAGAAAAATAAAACACTCAAATTCCTTTTGAACTTTGCATAGACTGCCCCCTAAAGGATTAACAAAATGATTGAAAGTGAAAAATCTGGTTTAAGTAAATTCTTCAATTTTTATGAAGCTTACTTGCAGTAATGTTAATAATGTAATTGAATGTGTGCATTGCATTTTGTAAGCACAGTGCATCCAGAAAGTATTCACAGCAGGTCACTATTTCAACATTCTGTTATGTTACACCCTTATTCCGAAATGGTTTAAATTCATTATTTCCCTCAAAATGAAAAAATAGTGTTTGATATCTTAGCAAATTTATTTAAAAAAAAGAAGAAAAACACATGTACACAAGTATTCACAGCCTTTGCCAGGCCACTCAAAATTTAGCTCAAGTGCATCCTGTTTTACCGTTTCATCCTTGAGATGATTCCACATCCTGGTTGGAGTCCACCCATTGTAAATTCAGTTGCTTGGACATGATTTGGAAAGGCACACACCTGTCCATATGAGGTTCCACAGTTAACAGTGCATGTCAAAGCACAAACCAAGCCTCATGAAGTCAAGGTATTGTCTGTAGACTTCCAAAACAGGATTGTATCAAAGCACAGATCTGGGAATATTACAGGAAAAATATCTGCAGCATTGAAGGTCCCAATGAGCACAGTGGGTCCATCACTGTGGTCCATTCAGTGCCTCCATCCAGTGCCTCCATCAGCCGTGGAAGAAGTTTGGAACCACCAGTACTCTTCTTGGAGCTGGCCATTAGTCAGGGTGACCAAGAACATGATGGTCACTCTGACAGAGCTCCAGCATGTCTCTGAGGAGAGAGGAGAACAACCATCTCTGCAGCACTCCACCAATCAGGCCTGTATAGTTTGCCAAAAGGCACCTGACGGACACACAGACAATGAAAAAACAAAATTCTCTGTTCTGATGAAACAATGGCAAGCGTCATGTCTGAAGGAAACCAGGCAACTCTCCTCACCTGACCAATATCATCCCTTCAGTGAAGCATCGGGGTGGCAGCATCATGCTATGGGCATGTTTTTCAGCAGCAGGAACTTGGATACTAATAAGGATTGAGGGAAAGGCGAATGCGCAATGTACAGTTACATCCTTGCTGAAATCCTGCTCCAGAGCATTCTTGACCTCAGACTGCGGCAAAGGTTAATCTTCCAACATGACAATGACCCTAAGCACACAGCCAAGATAACAAAGGAGTGGCTAGAGGTCAACTCTGTGAATGTCTTTGAGTGGCCCAGCCAGAGCCCAGACTTGAACCCCATTGAACATCTCTAGAGAGATCTGAAAATGGCTGTGCACCAACACTCCCCATCCAACCTGATGGAGCTTGAGAGTTCCTGCAAAGAAGAATAGGAGAAACTGGCCAAAAATCGGTGTGCCAAGCTTGTAGCATCATACTCAAAAAGACTTGAGGCTGTAATTGCTGCCAAAGATGCTTCAACATTGTACTGAGCAAAGGCTGTGAATACCTGTGTACATGTGCTTTTTTCGTTTAGAATTTTTAGAATTTTGAGGGAAATAATGAATTTAAGTCATTTCGGAATAAGGGTGTATCATAACAAAATGAGAAAAAAGTGAAGCGTTGTGAATACTTTCCAGATGCACTATATGAGGGTGCCCTTGTTTGCAGATTTGAGGTTGTATCTGGTAGGTTCATTGTCAAAGTCATTTCTTCATCATATGCATCGAATAACATCACATGATCCTATACAGAGAAATTATTTTGACATAGCTCGACACATCTACACAGTGGGCTTAAAAAGATTACAACAATATAAAGAATTTTTAAAATAATAATAATAGTACTAAAAATAACACGCTATGTACTGAGCAGTGATCCGGAAAGTGTACAACAGTAAAAGTAAAAAAATATTATGAATATGGCATGGAAAATTGCTTTTTAAGGTGCATTTGAATTCTACTACATCAGATGTAGAGTGCATAAAGTGACCAGAGAATGTTAGTGCTCAACAGATGATTTGTGATCAGTGTCAGTGTTCCATGTTGAGCAGCCGAATGGCCTGGGTGAAAAAACAGTTTTTGAGTCTGGTAGTCCATGCCTTGATGCTCTGGTAACGTCTACCAGACGGCAGCATTGAGAAAAGTTCACGTCCTGGATGGGTGTGGTCTTTCAGAATGTTCTGAGTTTTCCTATGGCATCGCTTCTGGTAGATGCCTTGCACGGAGTGGAGACAGCAGCCTATGATGCGCTCCGCTGACTTCACCACCCTCTGAAGGGCCTTATGATCAGCAGCGGAGCAGCTGCCATACCAGGCGGTAATGCAGCCTGAGAGGATGCTCTTAATGGTGCATCTGTAGAAGTTTATTAAAATCCTGGCAGACATTCCAAACTTCTTGAGTCTCCTCAGGAAGTATAAGCGCTTTTGGGCAGTTTTTGTTGCCGAGATTGTCTGTCTGGACCATCTGAGGTTGTCACTGATGAACACAACGAGAAACTTGAACTCTGAAACTCTCTCGACTTCAGCTCCATCGATGAGTATGGGGGCATGACCCTCCTTCTGCTGCTTCCTAAAGTCCACTATCATCTCTTTGGTCTTCCTGATGTTGAGAGAGGTTGTTGCTCTGGCACCAGTTAGCCAAGGCACTCACTTTCTCTCTGTAAGGAGTCTCATCAGTGTTGGAGATGAGACCTAGGATGGTTGTGTCATCAGCAAACTTTATTATGATGTCAAACTTATGTGAACAGATCATACAAGAGGGGACTGAGTAAGCAGCCCTGTGGGGCTCCGGTGCTCAGGGTCAGTGTGGAGGAGGTGAGGTTGTCCATTCTCACCATCTGGGGTCTTCTCATTAGGAAGTCCAGGATCCAGTTGCAAAGGGAGGTGTTAAAACCCAGGGTCCTGAGCTTGGGAATGAGCTTAGCAGGAACAATAGTTTTGAATGCTGAGCTGTAGCCCACTAATAGCATCCTCACATATGTTTTCCCTTTTTCCAGTTGAGAGAGGGCAGTGTGTGCTGTCAGTGCAATGGCATCGTCTGTAGATCTGTTGGGGCGGTATGCAAATTGTAGGGGGTCCAAGATGTCCGGAAGGGCGGTGCAGATATGGGTTCTGACCAGCCGCTCAAAGCACTTCATGATGATTGAGGTCAGTGCTACTGGGCGGTAGTCATTTAGGCAGGTGATGTAAGTTTTTTTTGGAACTGGGATAATGGTGGCCTGCTTGAAGCAGGAGGGAACTGAAGACTGGGTTAGGGAGATGTTGAATATGGAGGTGAATACCTCCGCTAGCTGGTCGGCGCATCCTCTTAGAACATGGCCTGGAATGCCATATGGCCCTGGAGACTTCCGTGGGTTCACTCTTTTAAAAGCTCTTCTTACATCAGCCACATCCAGGGACAGAGTGCAGTCATCTGGGTTCTCAGCCAGCTTTTCAGGAATGATGTTGGCCACCTCAAACCATGCGAAGAAGGTGTTGAGCTCGTCGGGGAGCAAGGCGGGGGGGTGGGTGTCACAGCTATTCCTCCCTTTGTTCTGCGTTATCTGCCGCAGTCCACACCACATGCGCCTGGGGTCGGAGCTGTTGTATTTGTATTTTTGTCCCAGTTTGTCCCAGTAGCCTCTTTTAGCATCTCTGATGGCCTTCCGTAGGTCATATCTGGCCCTCCACAGAGCCTCCAGGTCCCCAGAGTTATAGGCAAAGGACTGTGCTAAAAAGCTTGGCACGGACATTACCGTTAACCCAGGTCTTTTGATTGGGGAAGGTCTTAACATTGACCTGTGGAACGAAATCATCTATGCACTTGGTGATGAACTCTGAGACAGAGTCAGTGTATTCATTAATGTTGTCACCAGCTACATCACGGAACATCTCCCACTCTGTGGTTTCAAAGCAGTCTTGAAGAGTGGTGATCGAAAAACCGATTTTTCTATTTAAGATGTTGTCTGTAGGTTAAGAGAAGAATGGAGATGTGATCTGCCTTTCCAGAGGCAGGGCGGGGGATGGGTTTAAAGCTGTTACAGATTTTTGAATAACAATGGTCAAGAGACTGATCACACCGAGTATGAAAAGAAATGTGCTGGTGGAATTTGGGCAGCATTTTTTTCATGTTTGTCCTGTTAAAGTTTTCACAAACAATAAAAACAGACTCAGGGTGAGCGTCCTCTAGGCCACTTATTACTCCATATAATTCCTCAAGCGTGCGCACCTTATCCGCCTGCGGGGGTATGTAGACTGCTGTGATTATAGCGGATGTAAACTCCCGGGGAAGTTAGAAGAGACGTATGTTTACAGTTAGTAGCTCCAGGTCCGGTAAGCAGTGTGTTGAAATAAGTGCAACATCCGAACCCCAACGAGAGTTAACCATAATGCAGACCCCTTCGCCTTTTCGTTTACCTGACTCTGAGGTTCTGTCCTGCCGGTAGATGGAGAAACCAGCTGGCGTAACAGCCGTGTCCGGGATGGTGGGATCCAGCCAGGTCTCAGTGAACGCTAGCATGCAGCAGTTTGCAATGTCCCGCTGGAAGTTATTCCGAGCGTGAAGTTTGTCCATTTTATTGTCAAGTGATTGGACATTTACAAGTTAAATGCTCGGTAACGGTGGATTGCAGTATCTCGTCCGAGATCTGCACAGAATACCGGCACGTTTGCCCCTCTTCTTTCTCCTTCGCCGCCTGCGTATGAATAAACAAGTCCCCGGCAGGATAGTGGATTCGCAGCAATCGCTTCGGTAAGTGGAAAAAGAAGTCTGTATCCAGTGAATAAAGTATATCCAAAAATGCTAGTCGATCATAATGTATGAGTGACAGTGCAGAACGTGCAGAAATAAAAACTAACAAAACAGTAATAAGCCAAAACCTGCATAGAGTGAACAGAGCCATTGTCCATGCTACCATCCTCTACGGTGCACAAACGATTGATAATGAGCGTGAGATTGACAGGGATGGGGACTCAGTCTGAGATTCAGACTCATGTCGCACTTAAGTCGCACACACAGTGACTTCAGACTTGAATTGACTCACCATCAGAAGACATCAGACTCAACTCGGACTCGAGATTGCAGGAGTCTTAAACAATCTTTATTTTTAGGAATCGTCTGATGAGACGAATGGTATTCCCCTTCCTGTGTAACCCATAACCTACCTACAGATGGTGAAGTGATAAATTGCTCGCTCTCATACTGCATCACCAAACAGTAAATTTTGTTAACTTTTAATGGTCTATTACAATCACAAAGTAGCGCTACACCATTGAAAATGCTTTACTCTGAAAACAAAGCAAGTTCTATGTAGCCTACAGTACAATGCAATACTCGTTAGCAACTTTTACAAATTACTTTCTTCAAAGAGATATCAGACCAAAAATCTATTACCTGCATTTTAATTAAATAAACGAACGTGCGTGTGTGCATATAGACTACGTATTCCAGGACTGTCCTACATTCCTGTTATGTTAGGTGTGTGTTGCTTTGAATAATCTCATGTCATTTTAGGGATATTGTTTATAGTTTAAAACAATCCTGACTGCTCAAAAGCCATTCAAAACATACTTTTAGAAATTGCTAAATGAGGTCTTTAAGCTGATCACTGCTCAGAAAACTGTATTTGAGTTCAAGTTTCCTCATGCTACGTTCAGAACGAACACAAATTGAGCGTCTAGAGCAAGTGATTTCCAGGTTAAGTCAATGTAAAGAAGCGGTTACGAGTGTCTGAATGTCCTGCGGCACAAAAGAGGAGTTTAGCGCGGCGCAATGGACACAACTTTGATTTGTGAAAGAGGTGAACTGAGCTTCTGGTATCAACACGCATTACGTGCAAGTGATTTCATTTGGTGCGTTTTGTGTATTCACACGTTTGAAGTGAATTGGTGACTGACGCCCGAGTTGAAAAATCTAAACTTCTGCGTCTGTTTGCGCCGCGTTAAACAATCAGGAGCCTGCTTGCTGTTGTCACTTGATGAAGTGGTATGATATGAACTCCTGGACTTATTCAACATAAACTCAACATGGAGGAATGGCGGATATTGGCAGTGAGCAGTCATACTGAGGTACAGTATAGGACACAAGTTTATATTTCTACAGAGACAGGAATAAATAGGACCGTTCTGCTCTCCAGACTAAATACAGAACAGTGACTCTCTCGAATGCTCGATCAACATCAACTATTTTGCAAACAAGCAACCGCTTAGCACTTGCCCCTCTCACAGGAAGCAAATTCTTCCTCGAACATTGCTTTTTTGCACATGCTATTCGCTTTGGACACGCGAGTGGATTCAAATTGTTCAAGCTTCTACAGTATATACTTTATACTTATGTGTATTAGGCCTACTAATTAAATTAGAAAAGTATAATGCATTTTTTATTTAAATAAAGCCTTGTTTGTTTTAATAGCTACTGTTTTAAAAAAGAGGACAAATATCGTAGATATTGTAGCCTACTCTATTATGTTCCAGGATGCATTCCTGAATCCTGTGTGAAAAGTAGTACAGTAGGATATTTATACAGTGTATCAAAGTACAGTTTCACTTTGTGAGACAAAAATGGGTAATGAATGACATTGTGTTTGTAAGTTGTTATACTCTATACAGCAGTGTTTTTCAAAGTATGGGTCCCAAACCACCGGTGGGTCACGGGAAAATAAAATTGGGTCGGCAAATATGTTTTCATAATTATTTTGTAATGGTTATCTTTCATGATTAAAATGTTACAGTTGACAGTACACCTCAACAGCCACATGGGGCAGTGTACTGAACTGAGCAGTTGTGTAAGTCAAGCGAGTCGTACAGTAGGCTATGATTAACATGTTGTGGACAACAGGGAAGAATCGCGTAATCCAGACATTAACATGCAATAAAAAAAATATATATATAAAAAATCATAATCCTAAAATTTCAATATATTCACATACATTTATAATTACCACAGCATATTGCCTATTCTGAAAGTGATGTGAATTTGTAAGCACAGTGTCTTCTGTATACCGTGTGTGTGTGTCTCCCAGCACATGCCTCTGTATTGCGAAGTGCTTGTAACATCACTACTTCTGCCCTTCTACATTCCGTAAAAAGAGACAACCCTTTTTCTTGGGAGTTTGTGCGTAACATTAGGCTACTTCAGTGAAAAATGTAACTGCAAACTTCCACGGATGGAGTGAAATGTGCAAAGAAATATGAAATTGTATCTGCAGTGTGCGTTTGTCTACTATACATAGCCAGGATGCGCCTTTAACATATCGTTCCCATCTAATGCACTTCATAGTCATAAAAGTATCTAAATTGTCCAAAAACACAACGTTTGTTTTTCTCCGTTTCACTCACTAATCCAAATGCTTATGAAAATGATTAGGCTACTATTTAAAAGGGAAACAATGACGAATATCAATAATTTGTCTATGTGTATAAATCGCTTGAAGTAATTACTGTATTCTCGCTCATTGAATTGGCCAAAAATAAAACAGATTTTATAGGGCCCTATTAAGGCTTACCGACATCAGCCAATGTCACCTATGGTTTCACATAGCTAGTTAAAACAGCATCATGGATATTTTTTTCATCTGAATGTGAATAAATCAATACAAGTAATCTAATATTTGTGGGAAAACCACCTCATCTTGGTTATTTTGGTGATTATAACATGTTTTTATAAAACACAGGTCTGTGGAGATAATAACGTCAATATTGAGAAAATTAATGTTGCATTATTATTCTGGTAAAAATTAGAACTAATGTATTATGTTAATACCCCTACATATCGTCAAATACAAATGATAGGAAAACTGTATATTTGCAAAAACCTATTATTATTACATTTGGGTCTCGATGGTTTGTCATTTTCAAAATGTGGGTCGCCGGAAAAACACTGGTATACAGCATAGGGGTCGGTTTTGGTGGGGACAGAGGGTTCTGTACCCACCAGATTTTGTCATGAGTCATATTGTACCAACCACTTCCTTTGAGAAAAAAAAAACATTTGAAATTAAACATGCTTCAATTTCTGTGAACTCCCCCCACTAGTAAAACTTCCTGCCTGTCTCTCACACCTCATTGTCAAAATGATAGCTTATATTGTCTTGTTAATTTTTAGGAATGTCGTTACTCTGGGACTGAAAGCTGCATGTGTTCATCCTCCCGAATTGATCCATCAAATGTATTTTTAAGCGTTCCCCAAAGTCAAACATTAAAAACTATAATGAAACATATTATATTAAAATAATGATTTAGTCTTACATATATAGTTAAATAATTTGATTATATGCAGTAATGTACATTTTTTCCTCCTAACTGACCTGCTACGACCATATCTGGAAAATGACTTTATTTAAAGGGATACTTCACCGATTAGCATTAAGCTTTGTATCAGTACAAAACTGGTAGGTTTTTAGAATTAACTCGGTTCACTCTATCATATCCCCCAGGGATTTGAAGTCTCTGTATTGGTTGTATGAGAACAAAGCCTCAGATGACGCAAAAATCGTAATTTTGCGTCATCTGAGGCTTCTCTGCCCAGATGCTATGAACTACAACCAGAAGGAGGAGCCACTTCCGCATGTTTTAAACCCGCCCATAGAGGGTGGGAACTCACTCCCAGAATTTCAAAATAGACCAGCCATCTTGCAAGGAAGCTCACAGGCTACTGTTGTGTTGAGAACGCAGAGTAATTAATTTAGCAGGCTATGGCGGAAGGCAGTTATGAAGACGATATGGCTGAAGGGGATTTTGAAGATCTGGTTCATGAATCTGATGCCCGTGGCTACCTGTACGAGCCGCAATACAGCGAGGAACAGTTATTGATAATTGAGGAAAAAGAGTTGGCCCTAGCAGCTGCTACAGCAGAGCAGCGCGAAATCCCTGGCAGTGCGGAGCCCGGGAAGACACAAGCTGGGGCAGACTGGTGGTGCCATTGCTCTCGGTGTGCGCCTATGGACACAGAGATCGAGTCCTATTGCTGTCGTGAATTTCAGCGATGCCATTTTCTTTTAGAAGAAATCACTGAATCTGCTGAGGAAACAGACCAGCCAGCCTGTGTAACACAGCACCCTAGCTTTAATCCACACATGAATAGGGGTGTCTTAGAAACATATTTCCAGATACCGAAAGTCAATTGGAAACGCTAGCCAAAGCCCGAAGGTCCAAATGGACCCCTTAGTATAGTGAGTATTTTTTTTCACGTTAGTCAGCTGAGCTATCATTGTCACATTAGGGTGACCGTATTTTAGTTTTCAACAGCACAAATACAGTATGTATAATCGTAATTTGTTCAACTTTTCAGTCTCACTAAAATACATTCATTTGGAAATCTGCTGATAGGCACAAACTACTCTCAAACAGTGCCCATGCGACACACGCATTTTATTGGTTTCACATTGGTGTGTAAAACTAATCAAATGCGTGTGTCTCACCCGCACTGCGTGAGAGTCGGCAGCTCAGCAAAAAGGAGAAGAGTACTGTACTGTAGTAGATTACAATTTAGTTATTTATGTCCGGGAAAAACAGTACGTTTGGTCACCCTATGTTATAATAACATATGCTAGCCTGCTGTTGGTGCAAATAGTTAGCATTGCTAATGTTGTGTTTTGCAGACAATGTCGACTAACAGCCTACCGCCATTTCATGGAATGGGTGCTCCAAGGCGAGAGACTTGGGAAAGGCAATCGTCTCGTTTTGCCTGCGTGTGTTGTTCAGGACATTAAACGGAGATATCCATCTCGGGACGACCAATATTGTGGTTTTAAAGAAACTGATGAAGCTCTAGATCAGCTTTAAGTGGGAAATTGTGCATACTTACATTTTTAAAATAAAACTACTAAATGACATTGGTTGTGATTCGTTTTATAGTCCTTTAGGTTTGCTCCATTAGAGTTATCTTGATGGAAAGCACTACATGTGAGGCACTAAGCTTATTTTTTAAATAGTCTTGGCTATATAGTGCAAATCTATATTTTGATATATATTTATTACATTGGGCTTTCGTTTTGACCTAAACTTTTAAAAAGTGAAATAATCCCAGTACTGTACAGTAACCATTCAGGCTCCTTCACAGCTCAGATGTCATTTTTTTGTGTACACAGGTGTAGAGTGTAAGATAAAGAAACGGTTTGCTTTTATCCACAAAGGAGATATATTGTGCTACTATAGTCAAGGGTACCTATTAAAAAAATAGATGACTCTGTTGAATCGTAATTCACCTGTAAAACAAATAATTTAGAAAGTTTAGATTCAACTTTGTCCTTGTGCAGAGTAGAAGTAGTTTGCAGTTTGAGTCCAACTAGAAGTGGAAAGACAGGACAATGAAATAGTGCAGTGTAAACAGTAGTATACAGTTGATTTACAGATGGTGGTTTATAGTAATATAAATGAAAGTGTATATTGAATATGTACAGTGTATTTGCAGTTACCTTCTAAGAGCATAATAAATATTGCTATGTAATAAGAACCATATTTGAACATGTACAGATGAGCTATGGAGTAGTAATGGCAGTAAGAATAATAATTAAGATATAATATATTCAGTTATTAAACTGCAAAATAAATGGATATTCAATATGACCCAGAGACAGATAGCTGTACATACTATACATATATGTGCAGTGTGGTAACAGTGTAGACAGATAGCTGTACATACTATACATATATGTGCAGTGTGGTAACAGTGTAGACAGATAGCTGTACATACTATACATATATGTGCAGTGTGGTAACAGTGTAGACAGATAGCTGTACATACTATACATATATGTGCAGTGTGGTAAC
>JACXGM010023421.1:0-16218 GCA_016801145.1 Umbra pygmaea
TGAGCAGTGAGTTCTGACCCGTGTGTTTGGTGAGCAGTGAGTTCTGACCCGTGTGTTTGTGTGAGCAGTGAGTTCTGACCCGTGTGAGCAGTGAGTTCTGACCCGTGTGTTTGGTGAGCAGATCACCACGGAGGTGCACCTGTACAGCCACACCAAGGGCCGGAGGCACCAGCAGGCCGTGAGGGAAGGCAGCAGCATCCAGGGACGTGAGCTGTCTGACGAGGAGGTGGTGCGTACCCCCGTACACTTACAGCCTCACCACAAACGTATGCCTCCACTGTCCTAATAAAACAATACTGATCATAATCTTTGTGACAATCAATAAAGGTTGTTCTTTTTGACAGCTTATTTATTACTGTTGTTGTTGACGAATCCTGTCATAAGTTAAGCTTCCTTGCTTTTTTTGTGAGATTTTTAAACGAGCCCTGAAATGTAAACAGTTAGGGTTCAGTGTCTGAGTTAAGGGGTGACATCACCTCCTGTCTGCGGGCCGTTCTGTCACTGAGTGCTTTTCATGGGACGGCTTCTCGTTAAAGGACGGGGCTCCTCAGCCCACAAATGCAATATGAGATTGCCTTTTCAGCACGCTGCTCTTTGTGAACCTGACAACTGTTGGTGCTATATGCAGCACCTTTGGCCCCGCAGCTCCTTCATTTAAACCGGTTCTCAACGGCTGATCATTAATCTCCCCACCTTACAGGCTAAATCATTTGCTTTTCAACTACAGCCCATTTCTTTATTGGACAGTATGATAAACAAAGCACTTCAATACAGTTGTATAGCCACAACCAGTATCACACTAGCTTTAAACCATTATTCTTTGCATTCACAGCGGCTTTGAACTTGCTTGGTCAACAAGTCCAAATGCAATTGGCGGCGTTGTTTTTGGATTTCAACTGAATGGTGTTCCATGTGGTAATGAAATAAGACAACTGAACTCTTTAGTATTTACTACTGTTCTTTCTTGGTTGTATTCAGGCATGCTACTGTTCCACAGAAGGCTTTAGAGAATTGACCTAGGTATCTTTCCTTCTTTATGTCGTGCTCATTTCGTTGTGCAGTATTTCATTATGCAACTGCCAGCTATGTTCCAGCCTCAGGTTCTATAACTCTTGCTGAAATGAAAGATTTTTAATTAAAATGAAGATTGTTGGCTGAACTGAACACGAGGTCACGGCAAAGTCTTTCATTGATGTCAGAAGGCAGATGCCCAGAGGCTTCATATTTGGTCATATTCTGCCATTTTGATGGACTTGCGAATTAAATTGAAAATACAATGATGATCAACAGGGCTAGATCGATGTTCTGCGAGATCGGCCGGGATCGCAATGACTCTCTTTACTCGCACCTATTGCTTGTCATCTATCTTGTTTTAATATAATATACTCAATGTCCAGGAACCGTTGGTTTGATATATTTATTGGTCACCCTTGACACAGCAGCACAAAAACACAGCGACCTCTGAGGGAATATGTACTGGCCCCGGCGTCTGAGTTGGGCCGTGCGACTGTGCTTGGCCAGCAGAGGGATGACCTGCTATGATGGGCTCAGGGTATGAGGTTTAACATGTTGGAGCCAGCAGTTAATGAGGGTCTTGGTGATGAATCCCCTCTAGTGCCCAGAGACCACTGTTGAAATACACAGAAGGCCAGCTGAGAGATCCCTGTCTGTGGGTCTTTTGGAAGCATGCGGAAAAGAGGCCACTTTAACTAGCAGGAGTGACTAGCAGTTCCGATTTCTTAAATATTCTAATATAAAGGGGAAAACGGTAAGTCACCTTTTCTAGTGAACAATTTTACCCCTGTTGTTAAAGTCTGTTCTGTAATTATTGTCACCTTAGTGTACAGTGTTGCTAATGCTACTTGAATGTCACAAAAAGCATTGGATTATATAAAAACCAGTCCTGCGAACAGTTTCTTAGATGGCGTGTAACTGGATAACTGTGCCGACACATTGTACCCAACATGACATACAGCTGTCTGTTTGACACCGATTTGAAAGCCAACCTCGGCAGTTATTGTCTTGGACAAAAGAAGTGGTGGGGGAACACATTACTGTGTGTGTGGGGGTTTTGGGGCCACTGTGGGTGTGTGATGTTTAGCAGCCTCTCTAGTTACTCACTGTAGAACAGAAACAGTGTACGTTTGTCAGCGTGCAGGCCGGCTCTATCTCTGTCTGTCCTATTGTCTTGTTTTAGCCTGACACCTGTCTGTCCTGATTACATAGTGAAACTCCCCAATAACTGTTACATTCAGATAGACTCAGGGCTATGAAAAGCTCTTCCTCATCAATATAAATTTTGTACATTATTATATAAATATTCCCATTAGATGGGCTTTTGTGATGGATTGTTCCTTTGAGATGTTGCTGAAATAACAGAAGCTCTGGATTAGGAGAAGCTCTAAGAGATTATTCGTTAGTCACTTCACAAGCAAGACGGAGCCACGATTGTGTCAAGAATGCACAATACGCTGGTGTTCACACTGTGTAATTTAACGACACTGAGATTCCAAATGATTTAGCAGTGTATTCGGGTAGTTGTATTCCGGTAGTCCAGAGCTTGGGGTTTGAAATGATAACCCATCGAGTTTGTCACGACTGGTATGGTGTAGTGTTGGAGAGAGAGAGAGACTGGAGGCAGATATTTGTAGATGGTAGGTTTATCGTTACGATCTGAAATCATAGATTACGTACAGATCCAGGATGCATTCAAATGTGAGATTGCAGGGTACGCTTTTAGCGAGTCCACAATGGATATATAAGAGAAGCCTACGTGCTCTTTAACAGTGGCACGGGACACTGACAGCTAACCACAAATACATTGACATACGCATAAATTTCAAACTAAAAGGACTCACTTTTCACAACAGTAATTTATGCTCCTGGACAGACTTCTACTCCGACGTAACACACGTGAAAATATAATAATGATTCGCGCCACTCTACTCCACTGAGCACTAAAAAACGAATCTTGAACCCAGTCCTTAAGAGTCGTGACAGAGTTTGACAACTATATATTAGACAATCTATTGCAATTGCAATTCTTTGGTCAATATACAGTACATTCAAACACTTAGGATTGTTGGAATCATTGAATAAGCTGATAAAAAGCAAGTCACAAACAAAATAATCCTAGTTGTGAATGATCCTGACTGTACAGTAAAGTGACTCTTAACAGTGAGGATGAGGGGTGCTGCTGGGACTGGGTTTGGTCTGCTCAGTTAGCAAGAGGGGAAGATTACCTGACGTTATCTGCACAATTTTACATAATTGTGCGGCCCTAGGTGATGCTAATCTATATTTATACAGATTTTAAATATGCTACTTTGTAGTAACCTCCCTTGAATTCATCATGAAGCAAGTTATTTTGAAAATATAAATAGTCAATTTGTTCCCGGTCCTGTTTGTGGTCGATTATGAGTCATGGTTTGTTGGTCACGTGACAAACCGTTAATCTTCACTGGCTCGACAATGACACCTGTCTTTTAGGGGTTACATCTGAAACCCCTATTCAAGTTGCAGGTGCCCTGACAGCAGTCTGCCAAGAGGAATATCATGCCACACACAGTTAACGCTGCTGGACAGAAGCTGTTATCTATGAGACTGTCTTACTCTCAAGGGTGCTGGATGACAGCTTAATTGGGCTAATTGGGTTCTTGCACATACATCATGTTCTTGAAATTGGGTTATATCTGTCGGTCTCCTGTCAGAAAAGGCAACATCTAATCTGCTACGTCTTGTGCAGTGTGCTGTAGCCAAACCTCCACCCCCTATAGCATTTCCGTGGGCATGCGGCTTAAAAAAAGCTCCATGATACCATTTCTCTGATGACAGGATACAATTGCTCTGCCCAAAGGTAGATACACCACACAATGGCTTTTTCAATGGATACTCTTCTATGATATTTTGGACATAATTTACAATTGGTCTGTTTTGAACAGGTGTTCGCTGTTTAACTGCTTACAGCTCTTTAAAGACTTAATTATGAAAGGCTTCCTAGTCTGATATGTTATCCTTGTGATATGAGCTTAGAAATGTGACTGCTGAATTGCAAAAGAGTTTGGGTGCATTTTTTTATTTCAGTGCCTGTGTTAGGGAGAGAATATATAGACTTTTGGCTCTTCCAAAAAGTCAAATTCAGGCATACACATTTGCAACTTCTATTGAAGCCAATTTCTTTGTCGCACTTAACGTGTGTTAGTTTGAATTTGAAAGTGAGATTAGGTTTAATGTGATGTGTTTCAGGAGCATCTTTCTTTAAAGAAGTACATCCTGGATATTGTGACAGACAGCACGGTGTCCTCTGAGAATGGGAAAGACGGTGAGGAGCGGCAGAAAGCACGCAAGAAGGCAAAGAAGCTTCGCGGACGAATGAACTCCAGGTGATCCATCTATCCCTGCTGTCTTTGTCTCTCTATCTCTGTTTGACTGTCTTGGAGGCATAGAGGACAACCCTGCCTGCTTTATTAGCGACAATTTGGGAAGCAGACGACCTGTGCATCACAGCTGTCCACATAATAACACTGATGAGCTTAATTTACAGGCCACTTTCTGTGATTGGAGGGAAACTGGGAATCGATCTGAAGGCCTGGTGTTCACCTGTTAAGAGCTTTTCCCCTTATTACTAAAACAGTGTTGCCAAAAGTGAAGTGTCTTGCATTGTACAATAGTATGTTAAACTATGTGTAAACCATGGCTATTTTTCTTTCTCTGGGTTTTGTTATAGATTTTTTAATTAAGTATGAAAGAAAGTCAATACTAATCAACAAATAGGCATGATGCCTTCGTGTCAGATCCTGGGCCTGGGCTCAATCAGTTTAGTAGCTTGTCTCACCAGTTAAGTGTTTATCATTGGAGCAGGTTAGTGTGGGGCTTCATGGCAGTTAGCTGTGTCATTGCGAGTCAAGGGTTTAAGTCCTGTTGGCGGGTTGGTTTAGGGGTCCTGCTGAGGTTACTGCATTACGCCAGCACCATCCGGGATTGTAATAGAATATGGTCGCCTTGCTTGTTGCGCTCCAGCAACTCCCTTTTGGCAGTTCAGGCGCCCATAAGCTTAGCCAAGGCCCGACTGTGTTCTTTCTGCCAAAAGGACTCCGGCGTATTCTTCCTGGTGGAGCGAGCTGCATGATAACAGCATCGGATGTGCTTTGGTATATGTCACCGAGGTGAAGTATTGACAAGCAAACGGTCCTCTACTGTAGTCACTTTTACCTCAGCATGTGACTGAGCCAGGATTGCTACACAGTACACACGTTGAGGGTCCCGTGAACATTTTACCTTAACACAGACAGTCAATGTTTAAAAGAGAGTTATTACTGTTAAATAAATGCTTTTTCTGGAGGTTCACGGGTTTTGAGGCACTTGGTGGTGATGTTTCTAACTCAATCTGCCTGTTTACTGTCATTTTCTTCCCCCTCAGCCCAGCCTGATGAGACCAGCATTTAAAAGCTTCCAGGGGCAGTAAATAACACCAAGCCCCAGTTAGCACCAAGGTGATCAGCTCCACCGCTGGGTGGAAATGAGGCATTTTATTGGAGCGTGGCAGGGTGTCTGTAAATGGAAGAGGTTTTTATTGAACATGGAGGCCAGCTTGTACCCGGCATCCTGATACAGTTTAACCCACTTTATAAATGTATTATTGGGTTGCTGTTCTTTTTAGATTATCTAAAATGTGCATGATTGTAGCATGAGATGTTGTTTCAGCGCGCCTGAACTTTATAACACAGCGTTAGCGGTGCGTACATGCTGCCGTGCGTACATGCTGCCGTGCGTACATGCTGCCGTGCGTACATGCTGCCGTGCGTACATGCTGCCGTGCGTACATGCTGCCGTGCGTACATGCTGCCGTGCGTACATGCTGCCGTGCGTACATGCTGCCAGACTACTGTGGCTGAGGCCGGCTGTGTGTCTTTGGCTGGAACAGAGTCAGCAGTGTGAGGAGCTAGAGGAGAGTAAAAACAAAGCAGCCCTGTGTGAACCTGCAGGGGCGATCCCAGACCTCCTCTAAGTGACCCAGTGGGGGAGCTGAGGTCTTCATGTACACACTGTCCTAGAGCCAGGAGGCTGCAAGTAAACCACTTGAGGTTTAATTCTCCTAAAACCAACGTCAACGTAAAACAAACTGTCCAATTGTTTGCACAGTAGAAGTCCACTCTGGTAGTTTAGCTTAATTGCATAGTAACACAACATCAGAATACCTTTAACATGGTGATAATAAAAACATTTTTTTTTAACACTTCATGTCAGATGAATAAATGACCACATGGTGATGAACTGCTTATTAGTTCTCCTTTGTAGATTTGCGCCTTTTCCCTTAATGCTTATTGCTAATATTTATAGCTGCAGCTCATTTGCCCGAGACTGCGGTGGATCGTGATGAATGGCTCAGCTATTGCTCTCTGTTTAACCTGGGTGGGTGTAAACCTGTCACAGATATATATTGTATTATAAAGAATTAATAATGGGCCAGGTTTAGTTCAAGTTCTTGTGGAAGTGAGCTGGTTTTTTATTCAGTGGTCTTGGAGGACATGGTAAATAATGTGAATGATGGACCTTGGTCACCCTGCTAGGTTTACTCAGAGTGCAAACATCTTTGAAGCATCCAGACCTCACCTTCTAGTGTTGCTATGGCTTCTAGTGTTGCTATGGCTTGTACCGTTCAACACTGGTCACTTCAACTATCTTTATTCATACCAGGCCAGAATGTGGATTCATAACACACTTGATGGTGAAAACGAAAGGCAGAATAGGTTTTATTGGAAAGACATTTGATAACTAAAATGTTTATCAAGTGATTTGCTCATTTGGACAATCTCACGATTACACCGCTATAGGGTGACAGTGACATTGGGACGATACATTTTGGGCTATTGCTGATTTTCAGTATGTATTTGAGAAAGCTGTTAATTTGCACTTGAAAATAGTAGGCAACATATTGATATAACTCCCCCTTGTTTATTCATCTAAAAGTTCTGTGTTTAATGGGAATGCACATAATTTGTATTACTAGGACTTATTCTGAGCTGGACTGACATTGACAGTGTTTGTGACGCTGATGACCGTTCATGTTGTCTGGGTTGGTCTGGTCAGCTCGTCTGCCTGTCCTGTTCCATTATCGGCTGCTTCATGTCTGACCGGAAGACTTTCTGTCAGTCTGATTTGGATCAATAATAATTCAAATCTGCTTTGGGTTGCCGACTTGATGGAACGACTTCCTGTCTGTGGTAGAAAGGCCGTATGGAGGCAGACTGCAATTTTACATAATGTTACTAGTAAAAGAAGGTAACACATAAACTTAGATTGGAGAATTAAACCATTACAAATAATCTGACCGTAGGAGGGTTGAGTGTCATTACGAAGGTGTAGTTGAGGCACTGTGCCCCTGTATTAATGCAGGATTTACTTTGAGCCTAGTTACTAGGGGAGAACAGTTGACAGGCAAAAGAAACTGTCTTCAAGTGCCAGTCGAGCGTTGCTATATTCAGATTTATATTTGATTTAATGACCTTGGTTGAAAAACGATACCGGAGCAGAACCCTGCTTGTTTTATTTTTTATGTTTGTAATAAAATGAAATGTAATCATGGTACTCTACAATAATGATCTAACCAATAGCTCTATTCTGTGAATTTCAGAGGTTACATTTTACCAGCCCCGTCCATCAGCTTTTTACTGCGTCATGGGCAGAGAGGAAGCAGTGTCAACTACTGTCTGTTTACACACACTTGGATCAGTCTTTGTATCCAGATGTTCCAAAACTCTTCCCTTCTTTCCGTAGAGCAAAGGAGTACGAGACATCAATGGAGGGAAAGACACAAGTCCCTGACTCCA
This sequence comes from Umbra pygmaea, assembly GCA_016801145.1. Taxonomy (NCBI): domain Eukaryota; kingdom Metazoa; phylum Chordata; class Actinopteri; order Esociformes; family Umbridae; genus Umbra; species Umbra pygmaea. The sequence continues at coordinate 7,830 of JACXGM010023421.1, forward strand.
CATATAAGGCCAAGTAAGTTCCCCGGGGCATTTTCACGCCCTCTTCTTCCCCCAACCTGACTGATAATACAGTAATGGATGGATTACAGAACGAACAGTGTCCCTGTTCCCCCTAGGCTCCAGCGTCTGGTGAAGGATTTGTTGAAACAGCTCCAGGGCCAGGACAGCGGTCAGTGGGCCAACACCAGAGTGTCTGGGCTGGACAGAACCCTCGGGGAGATATCCCGTATCCTGGAGAAACAGGTACTCTAATAGCTCCTTTAGAAGGTGCTGCTTGTTCAAATGATGCAGTTCAGTCAGTCCATGTCACCATGTAGCACAATCACTTTCTGCCCTGCTCTTTGCCTGGGTTATTAGCAATGCAGTGCAGATACATGTTACTAATAGAGTAGCTGCACATCACCAGAAAAACAGTTGTTTGCCTATGATGAATATTGTGACAATGACAGTAGGGTTTTCTTAGGAAATTTAATGTAAAATAATGAATGTTACATTCAGATGTGTTTGTATGCTACGTACTTGAAAAGGTATCTGCATGACAGACTGCTTGCAAAAGCAGTGTAATTTCTGAAAGAGGTCCAGTGTAGAAGAGGCTTTGTTGCTCAACATGGCGAGGCCCCAGTCCGCTGTGTGTTGATGAGTAGGGCTGGATGAATGGAGCACCTGTCACTGTGTTTACGAAGAGGCTAACGTACTGTAACGAGCTGTCCTTCCCCTGCCCGGGTTCCTTCCCAAGGCATCATAAAGCTCAGTTGGTAGGCGTGGAGGATGGGGAGAGGATGGGGAGATGATGGGCTCTGGTTATTCACGGGGGAGTAGCGGACATGCTATTACTGAATTTCCCCAGAGGACACGGGGGGGCGGGGGGGTCTAATGGGAGAGGAGGAGTCCTGCGGGATTCAAGAAGTGCTCAAGCTGTCGCCAACATGGGAGGCCCCTCCCCTTAACTCCATGCTGTCCCTATGGGAGGTCAAAGGTCACACGGCCAGGAGTCGCCATCCATTCAACAAAAAGATAGGAGAGCCAGCGCTTTAAAGTGAGCTTGAAGCTCTTCATATAGTTATAAAAACAGAAAAGTCCTGTTGTGAACACATTTTTGTGGATGTAGGAGCAAAAGCTAAATGTAAGACTTCCTTTAGTGTGTCTGCTAAACCCATTCCACCCTGTCAGCCCAGGCCAGAGTATGGAGGCCTGAACTCAGGGATGTGGGCCAGCGTGTGAACCAGCCTGGGGATCACTTCCTCCTCTAATCCTGGGACAAAGTCAAATAAATAGAGTCTCTTTCAGCGGGGGTGTGTGCCCCTTGAGTCAGGATCGTTTAGATTATTTGACCTAACAAGCATCTCTCATGTCATTGACTTACCTAGAGATTTGTTTTTCCCTGCGATATCTGATTCAGTCTCCACTTTCTCTACTAATTCCTTGGAATACACCCGACACTCCTCCTCTTCGGCTGTCATCCAGCTTCTCGCTGCTGGCTGAGTTGGGCTTTGCTTGGTCTGTGACCCCGGTACGCCTCTCCCTCAGTGACCACTAACGGTTTATTTTGTGTCAAATGGCATCTTTTTGTTGGTGGAGAGAGTAAAGGGGTTTTTCTTCCCCTTTTTTGTGTCCTACCTTGGTAATAGGCTAACATACACACTGGCCTCAATGTTTGTCACGGCTTTCAAATAAAAGCCGGCCTGAGATGGACAGCAGTGAAGACATTTAAGGGACTGTCAGAAACTCTGCGCTCTAAGAGCTGGAGAGTGGAGACTGTATTTACGTGTTCATTTGCCAGCTGTCATGAGCTGGTTGGGCCCAGGCTGGTTTTGCCTGGAGGCATGGCGTTAGTGGGCTGGCAGAGTAACACTAACATGGGGCCTACAGTTGGTGGATTCCGTTTAGATTAGCTGTCTGAATTGTGTTAAAGAGCACGGTTATGTTCGTTTATTCCTGCATGCTGAATGCAGTACTCACCAAAACTACTCCAGTAGATGAAAATGGTAATTTTCTCCAAATTCTTTATCCCATTACGAAGAGTTGCATTGTTTCCACCTGGCTTAGTTTGGGAGTGTTAGCGTGTCATCCATTTTCCCCAAATTAAATGTTTGAAAGGACTGAGAGGAAAAACTGACATGTTATTATTCCTCGATATTGTGGTCCATGGCTACTTGTGCCAAAAAAATCTGCATTTAGATGTATAATGTTAATTATTCTCTCCTTTCAGTCATTGAAATAATAAATTAAACACTTTTTAAAGGAACACATTTGATGAAAATTTTTATATTTTTTCAGTAATCTCCTAAACATAATATACAGTGGATCTCCTTTTACACCTTTTATTATTACATCACAAAATGGATTTAATTATTAAAACAATTGCCACTGATCAATGCAAAGTCCTAACAAGGTTGTCTGATGTGAACTTTGGACTATATAGCAGTGTGGCCAACACCATTATCACCAAGCATTCACTATCACCTCCATTTAACCTACATGGGGAGACATGGTGGCCTAGTGGATAGCACTGTGGCCTCACAGCAAGAAGGTTCTGTGTTCGAACCCCGGTCGTCCCGGGCCTTTCTGTGTTGAGTTTGCATGTTCCCCCACCATAGAAACATGCAGGTTAGGTTCTCCAATCAGTGCCCCTGACGAAGGCACTGGCTTAGATCTGGAGTTGGTCCCTGGGTGCTGTAAATGGCTGCCCACTGCTCCCTTGAGGGATGGGTTAAATGCAGATAATGAATTTTGCTACATGTATGTGTATGTGACAAATAAAGTACCTTTACCTTTTTTACATGGAGACTGGCTTGTGCACCGTGGCTTTAATGTTGAACAAAAATATGAAGTAAAAAATTAAATATTTAGTTACAGTTCAGAAATTATTCAAATGCATTTGACCCTGGTTACAATTACCTTAAGATAAAAGGAAGCAGCATGGGTCAATTCAGGTATTATCTACTATTTAAACACTGTTTTAACATGTAACTAGACAACCTTTCCGCCATAGTTTAACCAGTGCAGCTTATGGTACAGACATTAACATTCAATTCTCTTGAGTAAGTATGTGGAGTGGGTGGAGGAACTGACTGGAGTGCATGGGGCGTGTGAAATAACTAGGTGGAGTGTGTGTAGGAACTGGTTTGACTAAAGCTTTCAGTATACTCCTGCCACGTGCCAATGTGACGTCAAAATGACGTAGATTTCGTTGGCGCACATGGTTTTAGAGCGCACGAGCACAGGGCACGCGCCACTTTTTTTTTTAATTAATTGGCGCTCGACAAAGCGGAAACAGGAAGCATGGACGAGTTTGAGGGCACAGTAAACGACTCATAATATCACAGTTAATGGTTCATAATAAAACAGTAAGTGGTTCATGACAAAACAGTAAAAATAATCTTAGCCTTTGTTGACATTAACGTCAATGCTGCTGCCAGTTCTGCCATCGTTTACCTTTTTCTTTTTCTAGTTCGTAGAAATAGCATTGTCGGTACCCTTTCCTCAGTTGCGACACCTCTGTTCAGGAGAAGACTGCAACTAGTGTCGCGAGCACCACACACGATAAATAGTTACGGCGCTCCCTTGATGTCACATTGTCTCGGGAGGTTGGCAACAGTGAGGATACTGAAGGTTTAACTGGGTGGAGTGTGTGTGGAAGAAGTAGATATTGTTTTCAGGGTAATGAAGGCAAATATGCAAATTGCGGTAATTAACATACTCATTGTTTATAGTTAAATAAAAATAAGTTGCAACAGCCTAAACATCTTAAAGTTGGTTCAGGAGATACTGGTTAATGGTTAATTCATGCTAATCATTCAAATTGTGTTAACAATCATATATGGTACATGTTCAAGAGATTTAGTAAAAAGTTTCCATAACCTAAATAAACTGAAACAAAGTTGGTTTGGTCTTCAAGGGAGAGTTTGAGTTAACGCTAATTATGCAAATTATGGTGATTAACATATTTATAATTGATTAAAGTTTAAGAATAATATGTTGAAGAAGTAGTAGGAGCTAGAGTATTCCAGCACACGTCCCATCCTTCAGCAGCATTGCACAATAGTTTTAAAACGCACATTTAAAAAATTAATTTATATACAAGCATCTCAAGCAGGACCAGTCTACACATTTTGGAACCGCGTCTCTATCTTAAATGGTGTAGTAGGAGTCAAAGGCTAAATAATAATAATAAAGATAAAATTTGACAAATATTTCAAATGGGGCCTTTTGCTTTGCACACAACTGACGACATGAAGCTATGTGAACTTACTGTGCTATACATACAAAATCTATTTCTAATGAAAACAATGACAGTTGTGCTGTTCAGTCAGTGTCTTAAAGACAGTCACATCTATAAATAGCCAGGGAGCCGCATGGGGGTGATTAAATAGAATTTGCCTCTTGCTGACCGTTTCTCTTGTGAAATGAGACCACAGCCGAGCATTGGCTTGGAGACACTTATTATGGAACCCAAAGTGATTGCCTCCACTACCCGCTGAGAAAGTATTGTTTTTATGTTTATCAGTTTGTTCATTCCAGGAAACTAAAGACTGATCTCTTCTTAATAGCTTTAATTATGTTCATGTACCGTATAGGTGCCTTGAAACACTGGACACAATGTGTGATTGTTGTTCTGAAGAAAATGCAGTGTACCTAGGGTTCACAATTCATAGTACACAGAGTTTGATGCTTCAGTTATGGCCTCTTCTTGCTGTTCCCTTCTGCATTCCCCGAGACAAATGTTGGGTGCCTTCTGGTACTAATTTGTAGTCCATGAAGTTTTTTGTATAATGGTTTTTGAGACATTGGGCTCTGACCAAGAGAGGAGACAAATTGTTGAACCCTCTGCATCCAAGTCGGATGACTAATAAAGCAAATGCCATGAAACCCAGCAGACCCGGCATTCTCTGAATAAGGCAGAGTCTAGGTTATGGAGTCCAAAACCCATTTAAGTTGAAGCAGCCATTCTGGTCATCATTTTGACAGTTTGTCGCAATTGTCATCATTTCTTCTTAGTTTTATTTTTGACCCCATTCCCCCCCCCCCCATTCCCCTTGACCCTGTGCTGTCGGCAACTCCGCAACTTGTTGAAATGCCACGGGAAGAAGAGGGGCGCTCAAATGGTTCCTCCAACCATATGTTGCTGAGCTTTTAGATTCTTGTCATACTGATCATCTAACATTGGAATCTTTAGTCAGCTCATTCACTTGAGGATTACAATCACCAACTATACTTTCACAATTGAACTCACAGGTGCCCAATCTGAACACAAGGAGCTGCTGGAGATCGATGAGACAAGGTAGATAATCCAACTTATTTATCACTTGTCCTGCGCAGCCAATTCTTGGTGCCTCGTGCTGGAGCTCCAGGCAAAGTCAGAGAAGCCGTGTTTACGTTCAACCTCGTTACCACCAAAAGGTAGCTTTCCTTAGCACACTACACCATGTAGAGCCCTACAAGATCTGGGGGATTTTAGCACAAAACTCTTTCTCCCTACGTGTTTTTAAGCTGCCTTTGTGATTGTATGAATTGTACACTCCCTTCGAGTTGTGCAAGATGGAACTCCTCAAAGGTTACTATAAACTAAGGTGGTGTTGGCAGTTGGCAGTTGGAATACTAGTTTTTTCAAGACAGTTGGAAGTTATTCAAGGGATTCTGGTCTCCAGGCTATTGTGCATATAAGCCTGGAGCACATTGCACTCACAGTAAGCCCTGAGGGCAGGACTTGACGAAGCAACCTTTTTGTCATTGTTTAAATATACAGAATAATGAGCGTGCAGTAGGTTCCTCAAAATTAAATCCAACAACCGTAAAGGGAGACTATTAACAGCGGCACACTGGACATGCACACGAGGGTGTAGTGGGATATTAGTATTGGTAGTTCAATGTTACCGTTTGAGTCAAATGTCTACTGTACCGATTTCTGGAGGTAGCTTTAAATATGCTACTAATGGCAACATTTGAATCTAGTGTCCGCCAGACCTTCCACAAATTGTTTATATTTAGCTATTGTATATTATAGGCTTATTCCGTCTTATTTGTTTGTGAAATTGTTAAAATGTATCCTAGAGCTAGTTATTTTCCCTCACTGATAAATTCTGAGGTAAAACAGTAAAGGTTTATGTCTGTGGTTTTGTATGTTTGTTCACACGTGGGTTACAGCGGATTTCTCTGGCTCTACTATGCATTTTTTTCCCAAAATTTGGCGAATGTCTTGTCTAACTGTTGACAAACAGTGTTTTCATAATTTTTATAATTATTCAACTCATGGTTTTGAAACATGCAGTGGTGACGTGAAAGAAATCCCACAAAATGCTCTTTGTGGTTTCTGCTTCTCATCTGATAAATCAGACTAGCGACAGGTCCCTAGCTACAATGAATGTCAGTTCTTTTCCAGAATAAATTCAGTCTGCATTGGTTCACATTTGTCTTTGACTACTCCTTCCTCTTCAGCCTACCAAATGACATGGTGTGATATCCTTTAAACAAACTCTTCGTTTGTCTTGAAATGTTTACTGCAGGAGCCTCGCTGTGATTTAACATCCTCTTGAGGGGTATCCCGGAGAAATGATTCAACAAATTCGTCTCTGAACATTTCAGGATTTTAACCAGATGAGGAAATCCCAGCAGTTTCTTTCCAGAACGGCTGATTCTCATTCAGTTAGTGGAATAGAAAGCCTATATAGTGTTTTGTAGATGTGCTAGTAATGCCTTCAAATGGAGACTAGAACTGGAGTTATAATGATATTGTGTGGTTCTTGTCACAAAAGGTCGCCAGAGAGACAAGCATCAAAAAACTGAAATACCCAATTCGACTTTGCTCAAGTTCTGGTTTGAAAGTCACTAATCCAGGATTCCAGAATAGCCCTCTGTACATGTTGCTGCTGGTTTAGACTACTGAACATCATTTGCAGTTTTATCCTAGGTGTTTATGTTCTACACAGGTACTGCTATGTTCCTATTCTGTGCTGCTAATGTCATCGTATACATGTTAAACCTGTTTGAAGCTCCAGACTAAATGACAGGACTTGTGCCACAACCTCAAGAAACTGTCATCCAGTGGTTCTCCTTCCGTTTGTTGGGGGGGCGGTATCGGGAATGGCCCCGCCTCTGACCCATCCTTCCTGTATTTATGTGTCTAATTAGAGTGGCTTGTAGGAGGTGATTACAAAGAGCCGCCCAACTGACCCTCCCTCTCAGCCGTCCCTCTCATTTGAGCAGCACCTCTGTCAGCCTTCTGATTAGCTGGGCCAGTAATGGTCACCAGGGCTAATAATTGGATAAGATTCCCCCAGCTGTATAATTCAGGTTGGACTCGACTCTCTGTCCTTCCCCCTTGCCCCCTCGCCTATCCTAAAGTCTTTAGTCATGATCGGGGTTTCTCTGTAGAACATATTATCCCCTCATCCTATTACACTGGCACAAGTGGTTCTAGCAGGCAGTGACCAGACAGATCGGACTGATCTATAGTAACATGGAAAATGATCGACAGACAGATCGGACTGATCTATAGTAACATGGAAAATGGGATGCTATGCTGGAGGTTTACATTGAAGCCCATTTTTCATAAAGCTTTTTTCAGGTGACTGTAATTTTTTTTCACTACAATTTAAGTTGAGATGTGGTTAGTCATTCAGTGAGTGTTGAGCCTCTTTCTTTACCAAATGGAAGTCACTGTCACTGTCCCCTTATTCCATTGTGTATAGTTACTTTATTCCAGCGCATACAGATGCCGTCGACTTATTCCAGCGCATACAGATGCCGTCGCCTTATTCCAGCGCGTACAGGCGCCGTCGCCTTATTCCAGCGCGTACAGGCGCCGTCGCCTTATTCCAGCGCGTACAGGCGCCGTCGCCTTATTCCAGCGCGTACAGGCTCCGACGCCTTAGTCCAGCGCGTACAGGCGCCGACGCCTTAGTCCAGCGCGTACAGGCGCCGACGCCTTAGTCCAGCGCGTACAGGCGCCGACGCCTTATTCCAGCGCGTACAGGCGCCGGCGCCTTATTCCAGCGCGTACAGGCGCCGACGCCTTATTCCAGCGCGTACAGGCGCCGACGCCTTATTCCAGCGCGTACAGGCGCCGTTGCAATGAATCTAAAATATATGAAAGTTTTTAATTTTTATTATTACATTATGGAAAATAATGAACTTTATAACAATATGCTAATTTCTTGAGAAGGACCTGTGTGTGTGTGTGTGTGTGTGTGTGTGTGTGTGTGTGTGTGTGTGTGTGTGTGTGTGTGTGTGTGTGTGTGTGTTTGTAGGATTCTGAGACACAGAAACATAGATATATAGAGATATATAGAAAAAGAGATATATATATATATATATATATATATATATATATATATATATATATATATATAATCTCTGTGTGTGTGTGTGTGTGTGTGTGTGTGTGTGTGTG
>JACXGM010023422.1:0-15000 GCA_016801145.1 Umbra pygmaea
GCTATCACACACTGGAACTATCACACACTGGGGCTATCACACAATGAATGTATCAACACTTGGGCTATCACACACTGGGGCTATCACACACTGGGACTATCTCACCGAGGACTAAGCAGTAAGAGAAAGTGACATGACACCCCCCCTCTTTTCCTCTCCTCTGGCTGCATGTCAAATTCAAATGTTAACCCAAATAAAAATAGGTGAAGTAGTAGTTTGCCAGCTATCTTGTTAATCTGTAATAGGAAGTGCAAGGCACTTTCAGACGGTTCCCTCCGGGAGAAGGACTCTTATAGTTCTCTCTCTGCCTCTCTCCATCTCCCTCCCTCCCTCTCTCCTGTCTCCATTCTTTGTTGTTTGTTGTTTCAGTTAATGAAAACAAAGAGCTGACAGAGACATTTTATGTTATTCCTGTGACACACACGACATGCCTAAGACTCCCACATGAGTGCCTAGCGTCGGACAGGAAGGGCCAGTCACACTGTGTCTCTAAATGTTCTGATAGTCTGTACCTTTCTGTTTATGTTGTCAACCCACCCAGACACTGATATCGATGGGACTTTTGCAGTTTTCATACGGAGATAAAGTTTACTTTTGATTCATGTGACAGAGAATGCATTTGGCTGGTTCAAACATATTGTGTACACAAATATCTTTAAAAAAAACAGTAAAAACTACTAGTAATTTGTTGCCAGTACTTTTTAAATTATTTTACGGACATTTCCATCAAGACACAGAAACCGAAAATACTTTATAAATACCATAAATGTCAAGGTCAAAGTCAAAGTGTTTTTATTTGTCAAATGCAGTGAATAATATGTAGTAATTCAAATAAAATAAAATAAAATAAAAAAGTAAAAATAGATTTCCATTAAAAATGAATATCAGCTCTGCGTGTTAACGGACATTAACTATGTTTATAAAGTATTTTCTGTTCTTGTCTTGAAGGAAATGTAAGTAAAATAATAAAAAAATGACTGGTATATTGGTTACCAGTACGTTTTACAGTTTCCTTTACAGATTTTATTTTTACAGTGTAGCCGCTGCGGTGTGGTTAAAAGGTGCTATGTACGTCTATTTGTTTCTTTTCTTGTGCTTATCTGTTTTGTCCCCATAAGGTGTGACAGAACAAACAGGCTACCAGTTCTCCTTTTAAGTGTTCACAGGGCAACAACCACCCAGCCGATCTACTGCAGAGAGGAAACCAATCATGCTTTGACACCTTGAACCGTTCCAGTCTCTTTTGCAGAGTGTGGCGACCACATTTCTCTCTCTCTGCCTGGGCGTCTCGCTCACTGTCAGCCCTATAAATTGGCTTCAAACTTGAATCCAAGGTGCCAAAGAACCATTAGACAGACAAAGACTTGAATTCTATCCAGGTTGTAATGTGTCAAAATCCTTACCCTGTGCTACAAAGGAATAAACCTCTTCATTATAGCTCGTTATAGACTGTTGTACGTTTGCTTTCTCAATACCCTAGAAGGTAATAGTGGGCTGTTTTTTTCTCCTGATGCTGAACTAAATGTCTATTGAATCACTGCAACGGTTATCTCTGTCTTATTTGAAAAGAGGATCCTTAGCTACTATTTTCAAATTGCATGAAAAACACTAGTAAAAAAAGAAGCGCTAATTATGTCAGTTATACACAAAAGCAGAACTATGCAGCAGGATAAATGCAGGCTTTTAAAGACCTCAATTCTCAATGGGGTTAAAAACAAGAACCCAACAAGAGCATTTCCAACCCAAACAGACACCTGCACCGTTCGGTAAACAGTCTGCCGCTGACAGAAAGCTGACTGTAATTAGACAAACTAGTAATCTTGTTCCGACAGAGAGGATTATATTTGGTCCCGGTGTGACTGGGGGAGCCGATTTCATTTCCTGGAAAAACCTTTCCTTCCTCTCACTCCTCAGATCCTCCACAGCTACCTGACTCAGCTGCTTGTAGGAATCAAATTCACTGGACAGATAACAGCTAATCATTTGTCACCCTGAGAACCAATTCCCTGCAATCGCAGAGGAAGAGTGTGCCACTTTATTCCGCTGCTCTGTCAGATGGCGAATAAATTGCATTCCGCCGTGCCTAACCTCCTGCTCTCCAGAGCCACCCGTAACAACAGTTGACTTCATCAGGAGGAAGCCACCATGGCTAACCCTGAACGGCATTGATTCAGACGAGGCCCACCCCTGGCTCCTAAGCTCCCTTACCAACCCCCCTCTAAACCCCAGACGAGTGAACCCAGCGGAAATACCCAGCTGTTCTCTTCCAGTATTCCTTGAGGTGTAACTCCTGTCGTGCTGCTCTAGTCTCTTAATCAACTGATTTTCATTGTGATAACTATGGTATTATAGAACAAGAACAAATTTAAGAAACCAAATCCCATTTAAGATTTCAATAGAGATTGTTTCCTTGATTATTAGAGCTGGGCAGAACATAGGCTGGCTATTGTGACACACCTGTCATATCTTTATTCTTTGTCTCAGTTACAAAATTATAAAACAAACCTCCATGCAAGTAAATCCAGGTTATAATTTATGTGTGTGTATTCGCTGCTTGAATAGAGCCAAACTGGCCATACATAATAAAAATATAACTGGAAAGGAGGGAAGAACCAGGGAAGGAGGAAACCTTACTAGTACCAACTAGCACATTTAGGAATATATCTGAGAGGGACTATTCAATTAGATTAGCAATGGCATATTTGCATCAATTTGGGGAAATAAAGCTAACCCAACAAGAGATCTTTGAAATGGCATCTCTGAGACAGTGCTCTTGTTAAATGTGTAAAATAGCATGTCTGCGTGTTGCAGATAAGAACCGTGTACAGATGCAGTGCTGGCCCAGGCGGCGAGTAGCGTGTGTGCACGAGTGTGTGTTGGTGTGTACAGGACAGAGACAGGGCCAGAGGGAAGGTCAGAGAAGTGTTAAATATCTTATCTAGTTGTTTTCTCTGAGAAACAGAAATGAGTCAGCCTTTCTGTTGTTTTAAATGGACAATCAAGTTTCTGTACACAATCAGGAACTAGCAAAGCTAACAGACTCACAAAGCCTTAACACCTCACACTATGGCATACAGTGAAACATTTCACGAGCTACTGTACATACTGCAGTTCTAGAAGTAGATGTGTTGTCACAACTTACAGTAATGCCCATGTTGCCGCCATTGGGGAGGAAATGCAGTCAGAAATGTGTTTAAAAATGAACATTTGCTAAATATTTTGTAATAAACATCAGTATTTTACCATTTCCAAGTATGTCAAGCAATTAAGTGACTGCAGGCATTAGTTATTGTGCTAGAAGATAGAAAAAAATCTCCTCTCCTCTGAAATTGAAGTAGACTGGATGCAGACACAAATTCCCAGGGAGAAGACAGATTTTCTCAGGTTTAACTAAATAATGTATGCATACTTTGGCATGAACTTTAGTCTTACAACCCAGGACTGCTCAGAAGATCGCAAGGCCCAACTTCCTGCATGGCTGAATAATTAAACTCTCCAGGTGGAGTAGTCCCAGAATACATCTGGTTACTGGCTATCTTTTTGTGACAACTGATTAAATGAATCCATGTAATAGATTGACAGGTTGATTGATAGAATGAGGATAACATGTAATTTGGCTGATGCCTAGAAGAGATTCCCAAATAAAATGATGTATCTCTTCAAATTCATATTCAAAATTGAATGATAGAACATTTTAAAAGTAGTGTCAAAAATGACACAGATGATAACATTTTTCTCACATCGTTAATGCAAAATGAACATGGTTCAGACAAAGAATTAGATTATTGTAGAGTAGTTCAAAAGAGTATAAATACAGCCTACGTGTTGGTAATGAGAGAAGGTCGCATGGTTACTTTCCTGAGTGGTTTGTTGGTTAGAGAGTGGCAGAAGTCCACCCAGGCGAAGAGTAAAAATGGCATTCTGAGTTAACACCCCGTACATTCGTGTGAGAGTGAGTGTGTGTATGTGTGTGTGCGTGTTTGTGTATTAGTAAAAATGGCATTGTTAGTCAACTCACTTTTTCAATAGGTGCCACGGTGAAATTCATACACCTCTCTCAAATCTAGGATGACATGACGGGAATATCTCAATGATGCCTAAATGCAGCTGGATTTCAGGTTGCCCATGGTAAGAAAAAAATATTATAATACTTAAATATATATTGATCCTCGGTGGAAAGTATATATAATTGGGGAAGTCAAACAAGAGTGTGTCTAACAATTTTGATCTGGTATATCAAGAGTTAATGGATGGATCAAGAATTGATGGATGGTTGGACTGTTAGTTTGTTTATGCTCTGAAAATATACAGTATAAGCCTGCAGCTAGATGAATACCTAGCCTGGTTTGTGCTCTGAACAGATGTACACCCCCAGGACTGAACTGTGTGGGATTCAGTGACCAAAAGGAAGTGTGTTAAAGGGTATAAAATGAAGAACATATCTCACTCTCAGAATCCCAAGACAGCTTAATCCAAGGTCTTGCCCCTGGTTGCCAAAACGCACAACAGGCTGAAGTAACTGTGATCTGACTGGGGCGCGGGGAAGACCTCTACTACTACAGTTTGAATTTTTGTAACTGCAGAACTTGAATTGCGATTTCATTTCTTTTTTAACAATTCAGAAAATAGAACTGGATGGCAAAGGGCGAAGAGAGGGAGATAACGAATGGAAAACAAAAAAAGCTTTCTAGTAGTGTCAGTCTGTTTATTCTTCTACCCCGTACTCCACGCCTGGCCGGCGCTCAATATTTACTGCCCTTGGTGTCCAAACAAAAAGACGTATGTTGTCAGAAAGTAATACAAATCAATAAAGCCAGACCCCCCCTCACACTTCCCCACCTGGCCAAAGGGCCCCAAGTGTTGTGAGTTTTAGACGTGTTGTGCGAGCGGGAATCGTTTTCCACATCCACAAAGCTAGGCCCTGGCTTCCTACGCCAAGACAGAGCGGAGCGAGGAGAGCAGGGCCAGTGCTGTGAGGCCACCTGGGAAGGTCCTTGGAGCACCACGGTTCATCCCACGGAGTTGTGCATTTGCCAGCACCATCGCATCAATGTCAGCACCGGGGCGAAGGGTCACGCGCGTTGCACAGAGCCGCAACCGGACACCCCTGACCCGATTCCCCGACCACCTCGGCGCTACGAACTTCGACCCCCACCAACCCAGTCACCACCTACTCAGCCTGACTGGTTTGCACTGAGCCAAACTTCCTTCACAAAGTGTTATAAAAAACAGGGTCTCCCAGGATGACTGCACGGTGAACACGGTGGAGGCTGCCCTGTTGAACGGACCCTGGTAATTTAAGAGTCAGCCTCCACACAGCCCCACGTGGCTAACCTCCCCCCATCCCTCCCTCCACACATGTACACAAACATACACACATGAAGTGTGCTATGAATAAATATATATATGTATATATACACACACCTACTTCCTCTCCCAGCTGAGGAAAAAAGGCAGCTGATCAGCATAAAAACTTGATGTGTTTCAACAGTACACAGCATGAACTCTTCCTCATATTGAATAGTAGGCCCACATACTGTACATACAAGAGTAGTGATGAGAGGAAGGTTGGCTAAACCTGCAGCTGTCCATAAACACCCACAGCTGAGTCCAGGTGAACCATTGTGTGTGCATGTGCATATTCTCCTGTTTGACTTCGCTACACAGTGAGGATATAACCCACTACATGGAGGGGGTGAATTCAGCACTACTGGGTTGCTGTTTGTTTCTGGCATGTAATCTCTATTAGACAGTCTTAGCTACAGTGGGCTGGTTTCTGCTTCCCAAATGGATCCGTACTGACAATGTAGTGCACTACAGAATTACCCAGGTTACATATAGGTCCCTTTATTATCAGTGCCATAACAGGCTAGGTAGTGCACTAAATCAGGAATATGGATCAATTTGGGAGGATTTTAGGATAAGCCACAAATGTGGAGTTGGATTCCTGGGATATGTCGGGCCCGCCCACACATACCATCGTCATCACGATGTGCAAGGGTCACAGACACAAACACATCCTCAGTTCTGTGGCTCTCAGGCGCTAAGGACATTCCACATAGTGGATGTGGCTCAGCTTGAGTTGGAACATCCCAGAACATTATTGGGTCACTGTGAATGGACACTACATTACCAATATCCATGCTTTAGTGATTGGGAATCATTAGCAATTGACAATACAGAGTATTCCATTCATTTTACAATTTGTTGTGCACTAATTCTGTTAACCTATCTTTATCTGTATAGTAAGTGGTGCTTATAGCAAGCAACCAACATGAATCTCTTAAAGAAAGAAATGGTTGATTAATACGTGAACTTTTTGGTGTTGGATAGAAGCAATAGAAGAAAAAAACATTTATTATAAGCACCTTGGCTGAAATGTATTTCCTCCAAGTACAGTATATCACGTCCTATTAAAATCAGCATTCATTAAGCCTTTCTCTGTCTTTTATCAGCTGCATTCGGAGAGGAAAAAATGGATTCAAGCATGATGCCTAATTACACTCCCCATACAAGAGCTACTCACTGCCCTGTTCTAGCCCCGCCCCATCCCTCAACCCCTACCTTTGAAAGAGACACAAATCTAAGGACAATGGACATGTATACACACATATATATACATATATATAAATATATATATATATATATAGGCATTATGAATTCTCCCAAGAACAGAAGCGAACATTTGCAATGGGAGAAAGAGTGAGAGAAAGCAGAAGAGAGAGAAAGAGAGAGAAAGAGAGAGAAAAAGAGATAGAGAGAGATATAGAGAGAGAAAGAGAGATAGATAGATAGATAGAGAGAGAGAGAGAGAGAGAGAGGCAGAGAGGCAGAGAGAGAGAGGCAGAGAGGGGGAGAGAGGGGGAGAGAGAGAGAGAAAGGTTCTGAGGCTCTTGATGTTGACACCTCCCCTAACAAAAAGAGAAGGGCCTTTTTCAGCTCGAGGTTGCCCGTGATAGTTCTCAGGCTACGGAAGTGGCACTCATTGGTACTTAAAGCTGTGCCACTCCATAGCTTCCATTGACCCTAAGAATAGCATAAAGTTCAGTTGGTAAATGAGAAATGATATCACACCACATCTCTGGGAGTCCTTCCTTGTTGTAGGGGGTTGAGGAGTGGCAGCAAAAATGGAACTCATAAAAAAGAAGCAAGTAGTGACTGAAATTTGCAATCTGATAAAGGATTATGACACTGATAATAAATATACTCAACCTTATAAATATTTTAGCTTGGCTACTCCATGGGCTTAATGTGCTGTACAGTGTCTAATTAAGCATGTATCTGATAGATGCCACTACATAATGATGTGCTATAGGGCCAGGAAGGGAAGTATTCATTGGTAGACATGCTTTGTAATAATGATAGCCATGTTAATGATGATACTATTACTTCAATTAAAAGTACTTTCTTTTACAGCTGCTACTACTTGGACCGGTACAACGGCCACTACAAATGAATAATTAGGGTTTAGGTATTGCAGCCACACATGCACACATGCACACGCACACACACACACACACACACACACACACACACACACACACACACACACACACACACACAAACACACACACACACACACACTACAAGTGATAGCCAGGAAATTGACTGACATGGATCGGTTCCACTTTGTCCTCGATAAGGTAGAACCACCTTTTCAGCAGTTAAAGCATGTTATGGGACAGTGTTTGTTCCATGCACCTATTTGTGTAAATTTCCTGCTAAATTTTGCAGTAGTGAAACTGGTTTGCGTTCTGCTGATCAGGGCGTTTTGGTGTTCAGGAGCTGCTTGGCCAAGCACTATCCGAGCTGTGATACACTGACACAGAGGACCGAAGTGCACACAAACACATTCTGACACACACACAAACACACACACACACAGTTGCATGCTTTCTGGTCCAACCTGTGTCAGTATATTAACACACAGACACGCAAACACAAAATGGAAGTGTCAGCCTAGCAATAAAAAGATAGAAGTGTGAAATCCTTGCTTATGAAGTCACTCTAATATTAAGGGCCAATAGCTCACATGCCAAAATAGGTTTCCTTTCAGAATTTTCAAATGTATGGGTCTTAATGTGGTTGCTGAAAGCCTATGAAACACCTGCACAATCACAATAAACAACGGAAGCCTAGCATCATTCTTACACAGGATCTTCAGACAATTTATAGTCCCTAAATACGAATAAAAATCACCAATCGGTCTCTGCTCCAGGGAAAAATCAAGTTGGGGCTCACACCGCTTGATTCTTCCTAGCTTCCCTTCATTTAAGGGTCAACAAAGTCAGCAGAGTAACACTGAAAATGGCTTTTTCACTGCCCCGGGTTCAAAAAGTCACCTATTGTCTTTTCAACGCCTGATCCAGCTCCTCTACAGTTCACTTCAATACTGTGGGAGGAGGAAATGCTAACAGCCACAACCGCCATGGCTTCATTAAATAATAATTAATATAATTTCACTTTTTTGTTTAATGAATCTGCTAGTCAGCTGATCGATTCCAGTTAAAACCTGGAATTGTCATTTCGGTAGAGTTCCATGGTTCTGGCTGCCTCATATAAACCAAATGAACCCTGCAAGCAGGACTGCGTGTGTTTGGAGACAACCGACCTCTCCCCTCAGATAGACCATACACCCAGACAATCTTAAAGTACCATACCACTACATTAACTTAACAGGAGGTTACCCCGACACAGTGACCTGGTCTGGCACGTGTCTGACGGTCCTCCTGTGCTCATATTACCCTGCAAACATGGCTGCCAAGTGCCCATGAAACACGCCTAATGAGAACATTAATGTATTTACCTTAGATAACATGAGCTGCCTGAGAAGATAAAGTTGCGATAACACTGTTTGAATGGTAAATGTATCTGTATGCAGTGTATACGTAAGTCCTTTGGTATTTTGAAGTATAGTACTTATAGCTCAATATTATACTGTTCTCAGTATATTTCTTGAAATTAAAAAAGCATATTATGAACTATCGCTATTTTTGTCAAGCTGAAAAAAAAACAGAGAATATAAATCATAGTATAGTCACAGCTACAAACCGGTTGAATAAACAGTCAACAATTAAAATAAGGGTCAGTTAGCAGTTGTTTTGAAGACTGTTTGTTCATGCGTGTCTGGAACCTCATAGCGCCTCTCCGGTGTGTTAATTGTTAACTGATATTTCCAATGAGGGGTTTGAGCATCCCTAGCATTCACCCAAAATGCTTTCCACTAGAGGAAAGGTCATCGATGAGTCTTTTATTTGATCATCCCTGGCTGCTTTACCGCATTACCACAGCACTCCCTGGAGCTCTCTCCGCATTTAAAACCTCTCTCTATTTATCTGACTGGGGTCCTTAAACGTATCACCTATTGACCAGTATTCACCACAAGATCATAAATACATGGACTGGACTTTGACAGATGGACTGATGGACACAGGGAGTCTCACAGCTCAATGATATTTTATATACGCACACATTAGTTTGTCATTCTCTGAACCAAAGCATGCGAAGCATGTTTTACGGCAATGAAAGGGTATACATGCCTGTCAATTTTACGTATTTACACTTCCTGATTTAAAGTATTTTTCCCCCAGTGGCACCTACAGTGGGCCAGATGTGTGCCTCCTGTAAGTGACCTGAGAGAGCCTCGAAGCCAGGAGCTGGGTAATTTCTCGCTCGCATTCTACACCGTCGATCGCGGCGGATTTTTGAGGTGAGGGAAGCTGACAGCATGAACTCTCCAGGGCAGAACTTTCCAGTCAAGTGGATCAGAGGACTGAAAATCGCTTATGAATAGTCATTAGGCCTTCATTACAAACCCCTCACAACCCTCTTCTTCCTGTGCAACCAAATGCCTTTTGTCATTTTCACAAGGTGCATCATTTAATTGCCAATTGATTTTTCATCCCCCCCTATATGACAACATGTCACATTACAAAATGCAGCCCTGACCGCCCTTAGGGGTAAGGAAGGCCAATGTAACTCCAGTCATCCAGGATGGCAGCTGTGTGAGAGTATTTTTTTAACAGAAAAGGAACCTCAACAATAAAACAGCTTGAAAAAAACTTATGAAATATTTTTGAATGCTCATTTCATGAGTATTGAGGATTATTGGATATTTGTCTGTGAGCCCCTTTTATTATTACTCTACTGTTTGCGGGAAAGCCACCCAGCGCTACGTTGGCTTACGGTTTAACATGGTTGAGGCAGTATAAGACAGTACACATTTACACATATGTCTATTCACTGAGATGTCTACCTAGTCAGTGTCCATGCCACTAATATGGGATGTGACATACCTATGTCTCTCTATGTCGGTACAAGACAAATGCCCTGATCCCAGAAGACTGAGCTATCAAAATGCGGTCAGGTTAACATTTCAGTGACAATCTATCTGACAGCCTTTCAAATGAATGTTTTTTGGAAAAAAAAGGAAGTTCACCTCATGTCTGAAATAAATGACCGCTAAGGATGCAATATGGAAAGACAGAAATATAAAAATAATAGAGCCGATGGCATGTCATTGGCTCCTGTTTGTATCAGAGCCTATTAGTTATTTCAATGCTCAACCATTTTCCACATGTGTTGCTGTTCTGTAAATATATAATCATAGTGTGTCGATTCACTGTTGTAATGACACATCCAATCAGTCAGGTGCACTTCACCCATCTCCATCTCACAAGGACAGTAGTATTGTGACAGCTGGGCAAAATATTATAACATCACCGTACTTACTGAATATTTTCATCTGTCTGCCTGGACGGATTGAGGGTGAGCCCGCTTGCCTGCCTGGCTGTTTGTCTAGCCTGCCTTCAAATGTGGGTAAATCAGCACAGTTCTCCTTTGACACAAAATACAGCACGATTACCGAATTGGTACAGCCTTAATAAGCTGAATAATGAGGGAATTTCAGAAATGCTCGAGCGCCATTATACCCCAACAATAAGAGCGGGGAGTGAGTAAGCCAGGCAGGGCAGAAGGTAGGCGTTGGGATATAATGAGGCCAGTGTTGTAAGTAATGTACTCGCCATTGTGTCACCATGTAAATGGTGCTGCCCATGTCTTCTTCACATTCACATACACACGCAGCCGTGGCTTTAAGCCAAGCTCACTTGCACATTTCTTCTCTTTCTTCGAAGAATAGCTCTGTGCCCCCCCCTCCCTTTTTTGTCGTGTTTAGTGACATGCAGTGACAGCCACTGGCACCAGTCTTGCTCGTCTTGCCTGGTGAAAGTGAACATTATGGCTCGTAGGATGCACTGCAGGTGTGCGACTGCCAGACTTGTAAACACGCAGCTAATTACATATTTTCCCCTCCATAGTACAATTAAGGTCAGTGAAAACATTTTTCATTTTTTATAATCCTTGTCGGTCTAACTGGTAATAAGACAGAGGCTAAGGAAAGGCCCATGCTCTTGTTTAGGCATCCCTTTGTCAGCTGAGGTGAATATCCTTGCTGTGGTTTATTACTGTAACAAATACTGTCTGCCTAGCCCTGTTAATCCACCTGACAACCCTCTTATGATATTACAGGAAACGGTAAAACAATTACAACTGGATCGTTATTGTCATTAATAATATTGACATTTGTTTGGAACAAAACTTGTCATACCATTTGAAGTATGTGTACGCAGGATACTACAATACGTCACGGTACTCAAAGATAACGTATTTGGTTGGCATAGTAATTTTGTCATTGGAAAATTTTAAAGAAGTGCAGCATTTTAGCTCAGGAAGGAAAACAAAAATCAGTCTAATGTTAGAAGAAGGGGGCATTTCGTGAATAGGCACATTGATCAACCCAAGTGCCAAGTGCTGTTGAACAAGGCCAGTAGTAGTGGTTTGGTCTGCATTTGTCATTTTTGTTTTTAAAAGGCCATACTTGGTTGGGTGTCATGAGAGCGACAAAAACGTGTCCTTATCAATCGGGAACATCATGAGAGCTTTGTCTGCTGAACCAAACATCCAGCCCTGCTCTAATGTCTTTAAAAATTTTCTGGACTTGGTTAAAGAACATCCAGGTGGAACACATTTAACATTTCCACCAATTCCCTGTAACAGATCTAAAAAATAGCTCACTTTTCTCCATATATGGCACATAGAGATCTTATAGAACCTGCCGAAGCTGCGGACACACTTCACGGAATTGAGTCTGACTTGATTTGTCCACATGATACATAAAAACTAAGGCTTGATTCAGTACACTTTGTTTAAGTATCCTTTTGCCATGTTGAGGCTAATCTTTGCGGTACTTTTTACAAGCTGTTAATATTGATTGCTGTAGTGGGAGGATGGGCGGTAGGAGGGTCAATCACAATAGCAGCGTTCCATTACTAAAAGAACACAAAGATCCATGCTGGTGTTGCACATCTCTTTCTCTATACCGTAAAGCCAGCGATGTTTAGAGTATTATCAAATTGATACTGACTCAAATTGATTTGGGTAATGAATGCCTGCACCTTGAAATATAATGGCCACTTATTGTAATTACCATCACAATTATCAAGGTCACTCAACAAAACAAAGGCAGACATTTTGACAACCCTGGCTGACACATAATCATCATGACATGGTGCTATATACATATCTTCTCATCACTAGAGTGATACGTGAGAAAAGGAGTTAAAAATATATGTACAATGGGGTGAATGAATTGGGAACATTGTACAATTTTATACAGATGCAGCTTGTATGTCTTAATGTTTTAATTTAATTATGAGAGAAAGACTAAAATATATATTTGTCTCGTTTGCCCTTCACTCTGCTTTCTACACCCAAGCCCTGGATGCATGTCAACGTGTCGGGCAAATTGGGATGACAACAGCGACACAAGTGAGCTGTCACTCAGAGCACTTCAGCTTGGCCACTCCCAGATATCCAAACCTGTTTGTATCAAATCAAACATACTCATAAAAAATTGTGAACACGCTTGAAAAGAAAAAGCCTGAAGAAAAAAATAAAGTCAAACAACTGAGTCTGACAAAAAGCACAATTTTATTCAGAATTCAGCAAATAGTAAAGGCAAAACTGTATTCACAAGGTTAAACATAAAAAAATATTTTTTTATTAAAAAGCTAGTTTTACAGCCCAGAGTGAACCAGCTTGTCAGCTATCAAAAAGCCTACAGCGAGCCACACCCAATCCCATTTTTTTAAGGATCAGTTGGCCATCAAACAATGCTAGATGGGGTTTTCACACACATTGCCCTGTAATAAACGCTTGGCCTTTGTCTCACATACACTTGTGTAAAAGGATGACCTCAGCTTCAAAACAATATAGCCCATGTAATGCCCCTCCCCAGAGGTCTGTTCCACTAACTTTATTTCACTTCAATTCAATTTCTGAGAAAAAAGGAAAAAAAAAACCTTGTGCCTTATCAACCCAGTCGGGTCTATTACAAATGATATACCTGTGCAAACTTAGATTAGGACATTTTAGTTAGAGGAAGGACACAACAGACTCACTAATGATGTGTGTAGTAAATAAGAGTATAGACAAGTTGATGAATTTGATGTTATGTGGTATATTGGAGTACTGTGGTGAATTTGGTGTTATGGTGGTATAGTGGTGTACTGGCTGTGGTGAATTTGGTGTTATAGTGGTGTAATGGCTGTGGTGAATTTGGTGTTATGGTGGTATAGTGGTGTACTGGCTGTGGTGAATTTGGTGTTATGGTGGTATAGTGGTGTACTGGCTGTGGTGAATTTGGTGTTATGGTGGTATAGTGGTGTACTGGCTGTGGTGAATTTGGTGTTATGGTGGTATAGTGGTGTACTGGCTGTGGTGAATTTGGTGAGTGTTGGTATGGACTGAGAGGTGTACTAAGAAAAGCACCCTAAAAAGCTCAGCGGATTACATATCTAAGCACACCAAAGGCTGTGTAACAAGGGCATTGAAGTTGCAAGCTCCCTCACTCCTTGAACAACAGAACCCCCCTCAATGTCTAGTCCTGTTGCCACGACAGCACCAGGTCACGAGGAGGACCCAAATATTCCAACAGAACAAAACAGAGGACAGATGCATTGTAATGTAGAGTATCTTCCTCTTTCCCAGACCACTTCCACCAAACGTCAATGGTGGTAAAACGCTGCAATCCATACCGTCTCGAAAAAAATGTTTTCACTTGGGCCAGGTTTGGAGTGTACCTTCTAAAATAGTAGATTAAGATCACTCCTGTTTCTGTGTGCTGACTGCTTCTTCTATTCTACAGACTGATGAGAGGTCATCCTGAGTCTTAACCCGGACAATACCTCTCTCTCTCTCTCACTCTCGCTCTCTGACCCCCCTCCTGTCCCCCTCCCTCTCCCTCTCCTCACGGACATCTTGTAGGATTTAACCCGTGTCTAAAGTGTCCCAAGATGAAGCTGTGTATTATTACAGCTGAGAGCCTCGCTGGACTCAGTGAGACTCTGGGTCAAGATGAGCCCTGATTGATTAAAACCAGATGGGCGTTGTCGCCCGCCATCCAATCAGGGCAAAGCGACAGGAATAGAAAGGCTGTGTCTACATTCCGGTGTCACACATTGTCCTCCACTATAACAGTCACAGGTGGACAAACACTTCCTTACATTTCATCCTGCAGTCCAAAACCTTTCACCTATCTTTAACACCAAGGGCACCGTGCCAGCAGTCCATCTAAGGTTAGACAATGATTATGCGAAGAAATAAAAAGGCACAAGCAAAAGGTGTTGTGTGAACTGACAGGGCCCCCAGAGGTTTTTACTAGAATGTTCCCTAGCTGCTGCGGCTCCGAGAGTAAAGCCCCCTAAATCAGACATGACTATAGCTAACTCCTGAATGTCATCTGGTCCCAGCCCACGGTGTTAATCCAACCCCAGTCTACACAGGATTCTTGACAGTGCTGCACTAATGTTGGTCCCAGTCAGATGGGCCAATGCAGAAGAGTTAATTTGAGAGCAGGCACCTCTCCCAGACAATGATAGACTGTGACAGGGGCAGCATCATTTTTAAAGGAATGAGTTAAGTTTTAAAAAGGTGTTCCTG